>ML839042.1:12619-28686 GCA_009831015.1 Picea engelmannii
GGCCAAGAAATTGGCACCAGAAGATTTGGAAGCACGAATGAAAGGGCATAGATTTCACTAGTTCTGCATCAAAGGCCGAAAATCACCTGTGTTAGTCACAGAGTGAGATTATCACGGTTTCAAGGCGCCAAAGTTGACTCGAAGAATCACTAGCAGCGCATGGCAGCTCCCTGAGCCTTCAAGCCTCATCCTGATATCCATGAAAGCAGTTAATGAAAATAGAGTTGGTAGTTGAAACCTCGGCTTACTCCATAGATGGAAGGCCTAGAAGGCATGACCATGGGGACTGAACCGTCAGCCCGTGGTACCCCTGTGGACAGATTTTCCTGCAGATCCATGCTGATCTGAGCTTGCGTCTAATAGAGAAATGCATGCACATTCTGGCATAAGACTGTTGAGACACAATGCTTTGAATGTAGTGATCATATCACACTCCTAATAGTTGAGGACTAGTCTGAGTATAAATGTTTCAATTTGATATTTTGTTAAGGTCGTCAACTGGTTGAGCAAAGCTCCCTATTTTTGTAATGTTTTTATGCCGAAACTGTTCTCTAGTTATGTATCAAATTTGAGACTTTCAAATTAATAGAAGTCATCCTCTCTCATCTCTCTGTAAAAACTGTGCTAAAAAACTCGGGCAGGGAGGATCCAGTCAAGGGTTGTTGTGTTGTTGTAATGAAGGTTTGATTACAGCGATATCGTGACTAGTTTTAGTTTGCTCCCTTGTTATATTTTCCCTCTTACACTGAATGGATCGAGCATGGAGGATCCAGTCGAGTTGTTGTAGCTTTATTGAGATGTAGGGTTGATCATTCTCCTATTGTGACTATGTTGTTTGGACATATTTTAGTGTCTGAAATTTGAGCTTAAGAGTGATCCTGAGTCTGATTTTTTCTTCTCCAAGCTACTTGAAAGCCTGATGCCCATAACAGTCTTGTCCACCTTTCTCACTAAGTATTCCCTCTGCTCACACTTAAACTCAATTCACAGACTGAGGTTAATGTGTCCCTCACTTCCCTGTGCATTTATTGTCTAGTTCTGTGTTGAAACATCATTCATATATTGAGTTTTGTCCTTTGACCTCCACTCATATAAAACCAACATCCACCAAAAAATCTGATGGGTACTGGGCGCCTTATCCTCCAGCAATCTAAGGGTGACTCTTAGTGCTAACACCGTGGTTCACCCCCTCCTAGGTTATGCCCACAAATATTTTTCTCTTATGCTCTTTTATTATAGTAGTTCCAAAACTACAACGTCGCACACTTTACAACTCCTTCCAGACAGGCCGAGATATATTACGAGGCGGACTAGATCGCACCAAGCTCCTCAACCTATGATCTAACCCTCAATATCCATCCCCCTTACTCCTCTTCATCTCAACAACTTACAAAATTAGGTCGTATAGCAAAATATTACAACTAGCTATCAAACAAGACTCCTCCTCTAGACTCGCTATATCCATTTCGGCTCTGGTCTCTATTTTCCCACTCTCTACCAACAACAAAAACCCCCTCTATGAGACCTAGGTACCTATATTTATACGTTTTTGGCTCACCAACCATTACAATGTATTGCAAACACCCTAACCCTAATGTCGTTAGGTCTTCCATGCATGCGTGCGTGCTGCTCTTCCTTCTAGCTATCGCTTCCCTCATGCATGTCTTCTTTCCAAAAATAACCTTTATTTCCACTTTTGTTTTCTTCAAACATGCCTCCAACATAAACATGTGGCTCGACTCGAGCCACCTAAACTTTGTGTGCCTCGTCAATCTCCCTCGTGATCGCTTGAAACTTTTCCCTGAGCTTCGTCGCTTGCATTTGAGCATGGACGTTCTTCTCCTTGAGTGTGTCTACTGTTTGTACTGCAATCTTGTTGTTGATCGACCCTGCACACTTTTCCTGGGTCTGTGACATAAATGTCTTGGCTTCCTCTACCTGTGCAATTACCTCTGCTACTCACTCCTATAGAGTTTCTATTTGAGCCTGCATCTACGCAGTGGTGAGTTCTGCTTGTAGTCTCTTCATATCTTGCGTCCCTTTGACACGCTCCATGATGGACATTATTTTCTACCTCTCCTTGAGGTATTGGATATCTTCATTGATCATTTCTTATTCCTTGTCCCACTACTGGATCTGTTGATCCTCTTCTAGCTTCGTCCAGAGATGTGCTTCTTTGTCAAACAGGGCAGTCGCTACGTGGACCTATCGTTCTATATTATTTATTTTCTCTATTGCCTCCTGCTTTTTTTTCTCCCTTACCTTCGATGGGGTGGTAGGTGTGAGATGTTCATGGAGATTCTCGACACTTGCTGACATTGATCGATTGTCTGCGCAATCTGATCAATATTCTATGCTGTTGTAATTTCGACACTCTGCACGATCTTAGGAATCTTCTCGTAAGCTCCAACCACATAGGAATCTTCTTCGTACCCTCTCCTCATTGGTCTCGAGCTTGGCCTACTCATATATCAATTCCATCTCATCCCATTTATCCTTTACCTGCAACAATTCAACTGTGTCTATGCATGCACAAGACTATACCTCCTGGGTAACACTAACCTGTAGTTTATGTTGAGCCTTGGATGGTATTCACGACAATACCAATTGTAATTGAGATAAGTCCTTTAGGGTTGTCTGCCCCATGATCTCATCCATGTGAAACATGTTGGGTGTAAGGTGAAATGTTTCACTCAGCTACGGTATTTTATGGATGGTGTCTCGCTCACTTGCTTCATGTTCCCCTCCTATCTGTGATGTTGATGTCCTTGTTTCTATGCTGTTGTCGGCTGCCTGCGCTTCCCCGATATGCTTGAGAATTTGTCTCATGTCTGCTATCTCCTCTTGAATTCTATCCTTGTGGCACACATCATTCTCAAAATCCTCAAATGTGTGATCCTGAACCATTTGGACTATCATTTCTGCATCATCCTCCGTGATCATGTATTTGGGAGGTGTTCTATGCGCCTTCATCATATTGTGCGCACCCCCAGTTTGAATAGGTGGTCACTTAGTCAGGCTTGGTTCTTGTGGATTGGGACTTGGTGTAGTCCTCTATGGTGCCTCAAACTATTTCTACTGTACTTGGGGTGACTGCGTATTATTCTTCTTCCCCTTCTGGGTTCCTATCTTAGATGTCCCTTCTTTCATCTACTTTGGTTTGTTTTGGCCCGTCCTTGGTTTCTTGGGCACCATGAACTCCTGGGGCTATGTTTCTTCCTGCCCTACCTCTTCGACATCTGTATGTTCAGGCCTTGCTTCCTCCTCCTTTTCCCTGCAGGTATGTCTAGAGTGATGACTTGAATCCTCCAATCATCCTCCCAATATTTGATAGCCATTTCTATGTCGCCCTCCGTGATGTAATAGCGTAGTTGTAGCCACTGCTTCCTAGGGTCCTTCTGCGCCTGGATCCACATCGCAAGTCAAGTGGCCTTGAAGTTATCTATGTCGCAATAATATGAAACAACCTACAGAGTTATTCTCCATAGGTTGGCAATGGTCTCCTGTAGATCGCAAATATATCCTTCAAATATAGATGTGTTCATATTTCTATTCTTGGCATATGACGTGACGCTGAGAAATAAATATATCGCTCCATGATTGGGTTTGGGTCTGGTGGTGAAAGATACATATTTTGGTTCCTTCCATCCCATAATGGCTATTAGCATGATCAACCATCAGTAATGAAATTATGTTCCAGAATCCTATGCATCCTTGCATTCATCTAGAAATAAATTCAACAGATAAGGGGCCCAACTGACTTTGGTACCCTCGACACATTGTGTTGCAACTGCGACAACCTCGACTGAGACTTCCTCCTTGCAGCATTTTCTGAGCAGCTTGCAAGCCATGATTTTTGCGGCCATTTTTGTCGTGATGTCACTGATCCGTTTAATGATGATTATGTGTGTCCCCCTTTCATCTCTTCAACGAGTGATTTCTCCTTTTATTTATCATCGAGAAACTGTGCAGGATCCATGCCCCGTGATGGCAACCCTGTGATGTGCGCAATGAGATCTACGTCTATTGAGACGAACTTGTCTAGCCATATATATCTGCCATCAATTGTTTGACACAACTGCTGGCTTACCATCCTCTGCCAAAGTGTGGTAGTTCCAACAGACCTAAAATCCCCGTTTTTGCCAATCCTATTGCCCACTGGAGTGGTTGATGAATCGGTTCCCCAAATGGGTTTACACCCACTGTCTATAGGTAAACTTTCTTCACGAACTCCAGGAAATTGTTTGTGTCCATTACATCATGGTCCAAGTATTTTAGCTTCTCGACATAACCTAGCAAGTTTTCTTTCACACGTACCCCTTCTGGTATGCATGACAAAACAATTACTGTGATGGGTTGTTTGCACGGTGACCTAGGTACTGTGTGCTTGTCCTTTCATTGTGGTGTTTGACTCGAGCTCCTAGCCTCCATTGGTATTTCTTCGACATATTTTTCTGGCCAAATCTTGACATCTTCCATGGATCCCTCCAGTGGATGTTCCAATATGGTTGTCTGTGATTTGTTTGGCTCAACCGCTGCTTCCTAATTTGAGTCGTCCCATTGACTCTCGGGGATTCTTCAGGGTTTTCTAGTTGTATTTCATCGGTTGTGTCCTCATCCTGTCGGTCCTATCCCTCTGCCGACATATCCACATTCATGCCTCCTAGTGATATCTGTTGGGTTTCCTCCACCATGGGTGTGGGGTTAACTGGTGTTGTATCCGGTGATGGGATTTTGTCTACATTGACGACTTCTGGCGGTTGCTGTTTGCTTTCCTGCGATTGTATTTGTGCTCTATTCCTAACTTTGTATTTTCTGGCAGTCTAGATCGGTTCAACTTGTTTTGGTGGTGCCATGGTGGTGAAAATCAATCATCTGTCGAGCTCAGTGGCTCCTGCAACCTCTGTGAACTTCAGTCTGTGCTTCGTATTCTCTATCGCTCTTTGTCTCTTCTAATTTCACAATATGCGTTTTGTTCCCTCGTCCTTGCTTTGTATGGGCATTGTATGAAGCTTGTCGAAGATGCTACCTTTATCACGGATTTGATTAACCTCCATTTCCTTCGCACTTTCCATTACTCTCCCTCATCGTCTCTAGTTGGCACAATTAATGTTGCGTCCTCTCGGTCCTTTCTGTCATTCAATTCCATTTTCCTTCGTCATTTAGTACTTCTTTTGTGATTTTTAACTTTCTCGCTTGTTTCCATTTTGAACTTACCATTGGTCTCATCTTCCCCGGGTTTGTATTCCTAAGTGTGCGTACTCCTTCTCCTTTCGACGCACTGTACCTCTGTTTTTTTTTTTTTTTTTTCAAACTGCACAGTGAATTTCAAGTTAGGTGTGGTTGAATGTCCCTTTACAACTTCAGTCGGCTTCCATTGATCATCCCTATGATTTACATGCCTCCTAATTCTTTCAAATGTACAACTCCCCCATCCGTGACAGTTTTACTTTGTACGGTCCTAACCAGTGCATTCTGAATTTTCCTGGATGCTGAATGGATTTGCTGTCATACATCAACACTAGGTATCCTTCCTCAAAAGTTTTCTTATTGATATCTATGTCATGCCAAGATTTTTCCCTGACTTTCTGCACTTGTTGGTGGAACCCTTCTAATATCCGATCTTCTTCCATGATCAACAACTGATTCAATTTGCTCTGTATTGCACCTCGTTCTATCATGTGTGTAATTGCAGCTACATGCAGATTGGGTACCATAAATTCTAATGGAACCACTGCTTGTTGTCCATATACCAGTTTGAATGGCATGTTCCTTGTCAACTTCTTGCATGTGGTCTTGTATGCCCACAATACCACTAGTATTTTGAGGTCCCATTCATCCCTATTGACATTACAGATCTTTTTCAGTGCATTCTCAAGGATTTTGTTAAATGATTATATTGTTTCATTCTCTTGTGGATGATATGGTGTGCTCTTTTGATGGTGGACTTTATATTCTTCAGTCATAGCCTTAATAGTGTTGTTAATGAAGTGTGTTCCTTGGTCGCTCATCAAAATTCTTGGGCAATGAAATCTAGTGATTACTTTTTCAAATAGAAAGTGTGCTACTGTTTCCGCACTGCAATCCTTCACTGGTGCTGCTTCCGCCCATCTTGTCAGGTATTCTATCGTGGTGATAATGTACCTTTTTCTTATTCTTTTTTCTGGTGGGTTGATTGGTCCCACAAAGTCAATTTCCCATTTTTCAAATACCTGCAATGTTACCTGTGGTCGCAATGGCATCCCATCCCTTCTATTGGGTTTACCAAGCCTCTGACAGGCATCACATCTATGGAAGTACTCCTTCGAGTCTCTATGAATGGTCGGCCACCATAATCCTGTGCACAATACCTTCTGTGCGGTAGATTTTCTTGCGTAATGTCCTCCTGATATCCCATCATGGGATTCTACTAACACCCTTGGTATTTCATGTTCTAGCACATATCTTCGCAAGATGCTATATGCACCCATTTTGTATAAGTGTCATACAATCAAATGATAGTCTGGAGCCTAGAATACCATTTTTTTCTTCTGCGCGGTGTTATATTCCTATGGCATAGTACTTGTACTTAAGTACTGGATGATATCTGCAAAGTATTCATCAATGATCTGGACTGAAAATAACTGTGCGTCAGAAAAGTTTTCCTCTAAATTTATAGGTTCTTCTCCATTCATGACCCTTGATAGGTGGTCAGGTCCTACATTCAACTTTCCTGGCTTGAATATTACTTCAAAACCAAACTCTTGAAACAGTAGTAACCATCGACAGATTCTCCCCCCCAACATTGGCTTGTTGACTAGGTATTTAAGGGTTGAGTGATCTGTGAACATTTGAAAATGTTTTCCCAATAAGTAATGTTTGAACTTCTGCAGTGTGTAAACCATAGCTAGGCCTTCCATATCTGTAGTGTTATAGTTCTCCTCTGATTATGATAGTTTTCTGCTCGGAAATGCTATAGGGTGATCCAAATATCCCACTCCTGGATGCACCAAGATAGCTCCAAGTGCTATGGTTGATGCATCTACATTTACATGGAATGTCTTCTCCCAGTTTGGAAATACTAGTATTGGTGCGGTGACCATCTTTTCTTTCAGCCTATCCAGACCGTGTTGGCAATATTCATTCCACTAAAACTTTGTATCTTTTCTTAACAGTTTCTACATTGGTGCGGTAATATGTGCGTACACTTTGATAAACTTTATGTAGTATCCTCTATGTCCCAATGTCTCTCTTATTTTATGGATTGTCTTTGGTGGTGGCAAGTTAACAATTAATGCAATCTTTGCAGGATCTACTAGTAAACCTTGTTTGGATACTATA
Organism: Picea engelmannii; assembly: GCA_009831015.1. Classification (NCBI taxonomy): domain Eukaryota; kingdom Viridiplantae; phylum Streptophyta; class Pinopsida; order Pinales; family Pinaceae; genus Picea; species Picea engelmannii. The sequence continues at coordinate 19,940 of ML839042.1, forward strand.
TGGCCCAATAGTATCCCAAACAGTGTTCCGAAGATGAACTTCTTGATGGTTAATGATATCTGACACTTTCTGCACCTTTCTAACATCAACCGCAAGAAATCTACATGGGCTTTCATTAAACTATAGACAATCCAATCGTCCAAGTATACCTCTAGAATCTGGTGGTTAAATTCCTTAAATGCAACGATGACTACTCTGGAAAATATTGTTGGTGCATTTTTTAGTCCAAATAGCATGACTGTGTACTGGTAGGATCCCCATTCTATAGAAAATATGGTCTTGTATCTATCTTATTGTGCTATCTTAATCTGGTGGTAGCCTGAGAATCCATCAGTGAATGAGTAAACTTTGTGTCCTCCTACGTTCTCCAAAACTTCATCCGTGAAAGTTGTAGGGAATGGGTCATGTAGGAATGCGTCATTCAACTTCCTCAATTCAATACATATTCTTATCCCACCTTGTTTTCTCTCCTGAACTACCATCAGGCTTATCCATTCTGATTCCTCCACATGTTCTATGATTCCAGCTTCGAGCATTCTATCAATATCAACTTTAATTTATGCATATATAGTAGGTTTAGTTTGTATGGTCGTTGTCTGATTGGTCTTGCTTCATCTCTGAGTGGTATTTTCATTTCTCCTATCTCTCTTGCTATACCCTTCATTTCTATAAATGTTGTGGGGAACAGGTCGTTATATTCGCGTAGTAACTCTGTTATGATTTCTATTGTTTTGTCATCCCAGTAGTCTCCATTGCTAGCCATTTTGGGATTCTCAACTGTCCCAATGTTGAATTTATTTACCTTGATTAGCGCAACAATTAGTTCTAATTATAGAGGTGGACCTTCCACTTCTCTTTTTCCTTCTTCTTCCTTGATATGAATATCACGCAGATCATCTTCATCCAGTGGTTCGTCCTACACATGGTAGCATGACAACAATTCTTTGACTATCTTTTTGTTCCGTTGTTGTTCTTCTGTTATGAGTTCGATGTCTAGTTCCTTAATGAATATTACTCCTCTTATCTTTTTAAGTGATGCATCTATGTTGGGTTTCTCATGCTCAAATGAGAAAGTGACTGTGAAATTCTCTTATAGTACTGTCCAGTTCGAAGTTCATCTGTGCACTTCCTAGTCTGTATTCAAATTTGTTGGTATACCTTCTAAGGTGTGTACAAAATGATGAGGCCATTCCTCTGGGGGTGTCATTTTTCACAACGCCCTACACTTCTCCAAGTGTTCCGTTGGTGCCCCTATTATGGGATTAATCAGTAAATGAGGACATAAACATATCTCCCTACATCCACCTAGATCTAGAACAAAAATAAATAGAATATGACGCTTTCCCTAAGATCTAACCATTGAGTCTACTATTTAACAAGGTATGGGCAACATACCGTTTAAATATCGCTTCCTCTTTCCGTTGTCGTCCTAGCTCCACTTCAATTCTCTTGTGATATTGAATCTGCAAGGGAACACAAGCCAACCAAAGTGAAAGCAACAAGATGTACTCAACGAGAACTTATGCATGTGATCAAGGAATCATACAATAAAACAAGAATAGTTTTATGGGAAAGAAACATATTGTTGTATCATATTAAGTAAAAGTGGAGATTACAACCAAAAGACTTGATGTCATAAGTTCACCTTTCAATGGCCCTTTTCTCCAACACACACACTTTATCCAACCTTGAATGAAGAATATCCACAATGACTTGATGAACCAAAATGAATCCTCAAGTATAAACTGAACTAGAATTCCTCATCCAATTCTTAGCCTATTCAATATTAATCTTGCTTGAATCAACCTTCATTAGCCTTATTCTTTTCCATGAGAAATCCCTCCTTATATAGGAGAAAGAGAGATGGTTAAAGAGATTAGGATGATCCCACCAAATCAGAGAAGTGAGTAAGATCAAAACCATTTGGACACCACCTCACCTTCTAGAAGATCCCCTTCTATAACTTTCATGAAACTTGACCTTTTCTTAGTCTTTTGACATCGTCACACACTAGTTGTAGAGCATCTTGTGGAGATGTCACAACCCAACTTTAGATCAGAGGGAAATGATCAGACATTGTCGCACCCTACATATAATGCAGCCTATGATGACCTTCCTTAATAGTGTTTTTGAGAAGAGAAATCCAGTCACCTTCCTCATGGAGAAAGACTCTTTTTGGGAACATGAAAACATGTTTGTCAATGGATCACTGGGGTGACCAAAATAATGTGTAAAAGAATGCCCCCCAAAGTATGAGACTGTAACTCGTGATAGCTGAAATACTTTGTAGAATGTGTGTGTCAGAAACAAGGGGCACACTGATCGATAACTTGCAAACAATCAAGCCTCTGCATAATAATATACCAGTGTCTGAGGTAGGCATTGCCATACTCATATTACAAAATTTCAAGTGAGTCATGGTAACTAAATATACACTGTGGATCCATGTCATCATGAATCGACATAGCCACCAAGAATACACTATGGATCTATGCTCTAAAATGACTCAAATTCAGACATAGCCATGAGACATACAAAGTGGATCTAAGTGTCCATACAAATCATGAATAATCCATCGCAACCTGGATCAAAATGATAATATCTAGGGTCTTCATTTCCATCATCTCTAAGTATGAATCTATCCATGTGATTACAGGTGCTGAAGTCAAACATGGTAGAAACCACTTGATTACCGGTAATTAATGAAAATCATTAACAAGTGCGAGGGAAATCACCATTGATGTCAATGACTCCCAAGGTACCCTAGTACAATCCAACAAATGTGAATAAATGAGTTGAAGTTGAACACTTGATGGAATCTTCCAATCAGGGGTCAATGATATGAACCCACTGTTGAAAGCGAAGAGACCTGCCATTGAGGCATGCAAGCTCTAAGGTACTAAATGATTTATGTTGGGCCAGAGATATGATCGATTTTATGACGTTAATTAGTACTTTTGTCGAATGTGTATATGCGTTTTCATGCTTTGAAGAAGTTTTTGAAGGGATTTTGTGCCAAAATGCTATGATCCACACTAGGTATGCATAATTCATGGTTTATGATGATCTTGAGTGTAATTCAGTGTGTTTTTATATTTCCATGAATCTAATTCACTTTTTTGGTGTCACAGGGAAAACTCGCAGTATGTGTTTTCTTCCAGCACTCAGTCCGATACTCCATCCGACACTCATTCTGGTACTCCATCCGGCACTCCGTTCGACACTCCATCCTACACAAAAATGATCGACGATTTGGAGGTTATGGTATTGGTGGCTACTGGTGGGAGAATAAAAGACATGGGTTTTTCTCGTGCTTGTCCCCTCCATCTACTGAACTCTTGACAACTCTATTTGGGTTGTTAAGTTGGGCGATTATTGGCTCACTTCATTTTGGTAGTTAGGGCATCATTAATGTATTTTATTGTTTTTAGAAGAGGTTCGACCCTCCAGTGGTCGACCTCTCAGTCTGTAAATATTATAAATACCACCGTGGTGGTCAAACAATAGTTAAGAAGTTCAGGAAGTTGTGTGTTAGAGACAAATATGATTTCTTCTGTTTTTCCATTTTCATTTTGCCAGAATTGTGTAAGATTGCGTTTTTAGTTTTAATGGCAAATTTGTGTTGTTGAAGATCGTAGTGTGCATTTGATGAGTGACCATGAATTGCTGGGGGGGGCACCAACAGTCTAGGTAACTGTTCTATGAGTTTGTTTATGAATTACATAGAATATATGTCTTTCTATTCTATTTCCTATACATGAATTATTAGTTTACTTCTTTGTTATGTAACTTGTTGTTATAGTTTAATTGTTTTAGTTTCCTTTTGTAGGTTAGTATGAAGGATCTTGTCAATATGCACTAACTTTGTAATTAGTAGAAATGATTTTGCAAACTTAGACACTAACCCCATGTGTGATTAAATAGTAGATTGTACTTTCTTTATGCTTTTAAAATCAAGTTCAAAATAGAGTTTTAGAACATAATTTTAATTCGTGTTTTCTTTAACAAGGATTCGATGGATGGATAGTATTAGTTCTAGTTTTCATTTTTAGATTGCCTATTCAATTACTAATTAGTTTTTGCTTAACTAGTTGTTAAGTAATTAGCTCATTAATTTACTTGTCATATGCTAGAATAATGTTTAATTTCTGTTTATAAGCATTTCTCTTTTTACAATTTGAATTATTGAAATAGGTCTAGCTTAGTTTTACTTCATGCAATTTCTTTCTTAGATCTAGGTTGCAATTTCAATTTGTAGTTAATGATTGAATTTAGATATGAGTTTGCTTACGTAGTATAGAGTGCAATTGAATTTCATAATCTCGTTATACTGTTGATGATTAATGCATGATCAATAATCACATGGATATGCAGGGTAATTGATGTTGTTTCCGTAATGGCTAACTTCTTGGTAGATTGCCTAATTCACACTTTTCATTTTGCTATTGAATTCAATATCAAGTTTATCCCTCTTGAATTATCTTTCATTGTTAAGTGCCATTGTGATATTATAAGACACCAGAGACATTCACACAATCATCAACACTATATTTGAGCTTTCATAGGTTAAAAGATAGTTTCTTTCTTTCATAGATCAAAAAATAGCTTTCTTTCTTTTGTAGGATAGATAGTCTTTCGCTTTGGTAGATTAAAGAGTAGTTTGCTTATCATATATTAAAAATTAGTTGTTAATTCTTCTTTCTTTCAATTAGGTAGATTTCCTTTTGTAAATTAGAAATAGTTTTATTAAGAATAGAGTTCACTTGTCTTTTAGCTTAGTTAGTTTCTTATTGAGTAGTCTTAATTAGTTTACTTGTTGTAGAAGTTATCCTAGGTTAGTTAGTTGTTTACTTGCTTTAATAGGTTAATTTCTTACTTGTCTATTCTTTCTCTGATAGTATAGTTACTTGTTTATTTGCTTGCTTTCAGAGGATAGTTGTTTATAGAATTTAAGTAGACTAGTTAAAGTAGTTTGATGTTGCTATTTGTTTATTGTTACGCTTAAATAGTTTGCTTTTGCTTATTGTTATGAGTGAACTAGTTTTCTTCAAGTAGGGTTTTCATTTGTTTTCCTAGAACTATCCATCGATCCTTGGTTCAAAAGTACTTAGGTTATATAGTTTAAAGTTGCTTAGTAGGGTTTGCTCATTAGATAGCTTTGCTTGAACAGATTATCCTTAGATAACCACTTCCTTAGTTAGACTATACTACTACAAGTCCTTCTACCTTGGCACATATTTTTCTACAACTCTAAGTTTACTTACCCCAAGTTGACAATTTAATTGAGGGTTTTTAGTGTGTTTTTCGTGCATATAGAACACCCATCATTTTGGTGCCGTTGCCGGGGAGTTCTCTCAAGGTATGAAATAGTTAGGAAATAGATCATTTCTAGACCTTAGCATTAGATTGGTGGTGGGGGAACTTTAAGAAGAGAAGCAATAACCTACGCATCTGCTATTGCAGGCTCCCCCAAACCCAATGGTAGTTTTTATTTTTATTTTTGTTTTCTTTCATGAATAGACCCAAAGACCCAAAAGGTAGATACATTAAATCTAAATCAGACCTTTCAACCAAGGTTACTTCTGACCTTTTTGGGGGAAGGGACGTTCCACTTATAAAATCCGCATACCAATACCGAAAAATGGGAGCTAGCTCAACTCAGAGAGCTAAAGTAGTCTCTAAAGAGACTAACACATGGAGCACTATAGAACAATAAATTGAAGCAACATTCATATTGGGACAGGAGGCAAGACCACTCGAGCCTTACGCAGAACCAAACAATACAACTTTTTCTTTTACACCACCACCAGGAGATCCTAAATTTGAGGACATCATAGACCCTGAACAAGTGAATATTGTTTTTGGTAGTTCAGCCAACGTAATTATCTCTCAAACTGACACAAAAACCTTGGCACCAATAGTCTCAACCGTCTCGAGTAGAGTCCCAGACATCCAATCAGTAGGAAGACCCTTCCATCAAAGGGAAACCTTGTTCTCTTCAAAGATAAAATCACGTAGGTACTCTCTTTTTGGAAACCAAACCAATATGGATGATCAAGAGGATCATAACAATGTAAGACACAGGGAGGAAGAAGAAACTGGAAACCAAACCGAAACTACCTTCGGGTTTCCAATTTTGGACACCACTCCAAATGTCAACATGAAGAATATTTCTCTCTCAGCACTTCCTACCTTTTATGGTAAAAACAGTGAAGATCCAAACACCTTCCTATTTGAATTTGACATCTTGTGTAGGAGATACAACTACGTATAAGATACCCAGAAACTAAAAATCTTTCCTACCACCCTCAAAGACTCTGCACTAAGATGGTTCATGGGGTTGGGAGAATCTAATATTAGGTCTTGGGAAGCCATGAAAGATATCTTTCTTAAAAAGTAACAAGACTAATTCAAGACCAAGGAGTCTCGTAATGACATATTTAAAATCCAACAGTCAGAAGATGAGACCCTTGAAGATTACATGGAACGATTTGGTTATATCTCCCAGAAGTCAAAATACCATGACCTCCCAGAGGATGCAATTAGGGCTCTTTTCCTTAAGGGAATTTCAGAAGAATATCTAGAGATTCTTAACTTGATGGCATCAAGCGAAATCTCCTATAAACCATTTGCCGAAATATGTGAAATGTGTAAAAATTACTCAAGGAGTAGAGACAAGACATGAAAGAATGTTCGGGACCCTTATAATAGAAACTTCAAACCATTTAGTTCAGGTGGTATCACGTGAGCAAAGATAGGGAACCTTTTAGACACCCTCAAAATTAAAAAGAAACAGGAGGAGGAAAATGCCGCAATGAGCATATATTGCCCAAGATGCAGGAGGAAGCATTCCTCAAGGGAATGCCCATTAGATAACATTTCATTTTGTGGCTTCTGCATGAAAGACCACTCAACTAAGAAATGTCCATCATTTCCCAATTTATTAGCCATTTATAGGAGTGGATATCCCAGGGAGTCCTTTTATGCACCTAGGAGGCCATGACAGCCTAGGAACCAACCCACATACCCATATTTACAATCTCAAGTTCCACCCTATTACCAACAACAACAACTGTGGAACTCACCAAGTTAGAAAAACTGGTCTGCTCAGTACCAACTATGGAACTCACCAAGGATGGAGAGGAGGGAATAACCAAGGAAACCCTCAAGCTCCACCTATCCTTATGTCCAACCATCATTATCCTCAGTTTCCACAGAACACTCTGCAACTTTTATTGGGTTTTGTTCCACCACCTCTACCTCCTATTCCACAACAACAACCACAACAATACCAGAATGCAAGCTCCCCAAGACCGACACTATTACCGGCACAACCAGTGCCCAATATTAATAATAAGACCCCTCAACCTCTTCATAATGTTGAGATGAAGGCCTTCCTGACATATGTTATTACTCCTGTTCCATTACAGGAAATTCAACTAAGACCGGGAAAAGTTCTGGAAAGGAAGAGACCTTTAGTAGTCATCCAGAAAGAAGAAGAAGAAACCACCAAACAACCCACGAATGACACTAGATGGGAATATGTTATTATTCCTAAGGACCAAGAACCTAATATTCCCCAAAATGAGCCTTCACAAAGAACGAAGCCCCCTCCTTATCTAGACAGATTGGTAATAGTGAAACCTACCACCCAAGTAGAATTTGACATCTTGAATGAATTGAAGAATATTTGTGTCAAGATTTCCCTTCTTCAAGCCATTAAAGACATTCCAATATATAGTAAGGTAGTCAAATAATTGTGTATTAAGAAGCTAGGTAGGAAGCAGAAGGACCCTCCTATAGTACATTTGATAGGATATCTTTCTGAATACATATCAGAGAAAGCAAAGATAGCAAAATATGGGAACCCTGGAAACCCCGTAGTGACTATAACCATTAATGAGGTTTCCATTGGGAATAATCTCATAGACTTAGGGGCAGCCATAAATGTTATGACTGATACTACCTTGGAGAAATTACAGTTACAACCTCTTCTTCGGCCTACCCCAACCATTTTGGAATTAACAGATAAGACCAGGGTTATACCTGAAGGAATTTTAGATGATATCATGGTTACTTTAGCATCATGGGAGTACCCCATATATTTTGTTTTCATTCACTCAAAGGATCCTACCAAAGGCCATCCCATCATTTTAGGAAGACCTTCGTTAGCCACAACCAATGCATTTATTGGCTGTAGAGAGGGAGAAATGACCATCTCAAATGGAATTTCTATCCATAATCTCACCATATATCCTCTGGCTAAACCTATCATAGATAACCTATGGTGGATTGAATTTCCATACGAGAACAAGGACTAAGAAGAACCCATATTTCCAAGTGACCATGCATGGGCACTTCAGGAGCACACAACAGAAAATGTGCTAAACCAGTTTATTTCTACTATCACATGTGTGGCTTTTCCATAATCTTTTCCCCAATTTGAGTACATGATTGGGGAATAATTTCAGGAACAATTGGACCCTTCCATTTTATCTTTGACATCTTTTATCTTCGAGATATATGAGTCTTCCATGTCTTATACTATGCCCTACAAGATTAGTCCAAGGAAATTTTTACATATAAACTCTGGGCTAGATACAGACCAACATAAATAGTTAGTAAGTATCCTTAAAGAAAAATCAAGAGCATTTTCCTGGGAATACACTGACATGAAGGGTATACACCCTGACACATGCATCCATCACACATATACCCAGGGGGAAGTAACACCTGTTAGGAAACCC
>ML839043.1:0-12219 GCA_009831015.1 Picea engelmannii
ATGTATGTATCTGGCCTATAGATCTTCATATGCTAATCCACATCTCAAAGGTAAGTAAAGATCCATTTTTTACTGTAGTAGATGTGGTGAAATGTTGTGTGAAGTCCATTTGTTTACCCAACACCACTCGCCAATATTTTACAGGATTTTATAATTCAGTGAAAGATTCACCAATATTTTACAAGATTTTATAATTCAGTGAAATATTCGCCAATATTTTACAAGATTATATAATTGACTAAAATATTCGCCAAAAAATTATATATACATTTTATATTATTGATAAAATAGCCCTCAATTTTTCCTATGTATCATGGGGATTCGCCCATTTATTATACATATAAATTTAGGGGGGGTTCTTAAAATCACCCCTGATCAGTATAGTGCAATAGAGGCAGAGGACACTAGCAACCGAATCAAGGTCCTTGAGAATGTGCCAACATTTTTTAGTGATTCAGAAAGTGATGACATTGGCAAGTTGTCACTTTATAAGAAGTTAAGGAAATTTTCTGCAATATGCCAAAGGATAAAAGCCTAGGCCCGGATGGATGGACTCGGGAACTCTTTCAGACGTTTTTTGAGATTTTGGGGGAGGATCTACTCAAGGCCGTCGAAGAATCCATATGTTTTGGAATTATACCAGGTGCACTCAATGCTACCTTCTTTTCTCTTATACCCAAGGTAAGCAAACCAGAATCCTTTCATGATTACAGACCAATTTCCCTCTGTAATTTTGTTTATAAAGTCATTTCCAAAATCATTACCACACTGATGAAATAAAAATTGGCATCTTGTATCTCCTATGAACAGTTTGGGTTCCTAAAGGATCATTTAATCTTTGATGTTGTGGGGATAGCACAAGAATGTTTGCACAATGCTAAATCTAAGAAGTTAAGCACCATTATATTCTAAAGTTGGATTTGAAGAAATCATATGATAAGGTGAGTTGGCACTTTCTAAGATTGTTATTAATACAGATTGAGTTAAAATGGGAGGTTACCCAATGGATTATGGCTTGTATTACCTCTATTAACATGGAATTTTTAATTAATGGCTCCTCGACCGACTTCTTTAAGAGTTTTTGAGGGCTACGACAGGGCTGCCCTATCTCCCCCCTGTTATTTCTACTAGTTGTTGCATTTTTAAGTAGATTATTGAAAAAGGATGTGATAGAAGGGACCTTTCATGGACTCCAAGATGCTACAGAGACCATAGTCTCACATCTACTCTTTGTTGATGATGTTCTAATTTTAGGTATTGGAAATTATGAAGACTGGATGGAATTCAAAACTATCTTAACTAGTTTTTGTCTTGCCTCTGGTATGGATGTTAACTATCAGAAATCATGCTTTCTTTCACAGAACATAGATCTCACCCTAAAACAAAGGATACAGTTAGTGTTCAACATATAGTTTACCAACATTGTGGAAGGCATGAAATATCTAGGGTTTTATTTAAAACCAAACAACTACAAGGTAGTGGATTGGACTTGGATGTTACAGAAGATCGAGAAGAGAATTGGAAATTGGACCTTTCGTTGGCTCTCTTTAGGAGGCAGACTGGTCTTCGAGAAATCAATGCTACAAATCCTCCCTGTGTACTGGCTCAGTTTAGTGAAGATTTCTGCAACTATTTTACACAAGATTCAACAACTCATGGCAAATTTCATTTGGAGAGGAGCCAAAAAAACTGCAGGCTTTCAACTAACCAAATGGCAAAATATTGCTAGTCCAAAGGAAAATGGTGGATGGGGTATAAGGAATATATTCTGGTTTTCCCAATATTTGGCTGCCAAATCATGTTGGAGAGGTCTATTTGGAAATATTTTGTGGAGTAGGATCCTTAAAAAAAAATATTTAAAAGGAGTTGATCTGACCTCTTGGCTACGCAAAGATGACTGTAAGTTCCCAGTTGCATCTATTATCTGGAAACAAAAATGGCTTCTATGCATATTATTAAGCGTTGGTTGGCTTGGAAAATAGGATGTGGTAAACAAGTCATTATCAGGAAGGATCCTTTCATAGGAGATAATGCTTCATTCAAACTCTCAAGTTCCTTAATTCACCACCTCAACAACCTGCATATTTATATTTTAGCACAGGCGGCCTTACCAAATGTACCTGGTACTACTCAAAGATGGATAGAGGCCAATCAAATTAAACTGTCAGGGGACTTGGCAACAGAATGGAACAACTCCCTTTTAATATTGAAAAGTAGTGGTATTTCTCTAAATAATTCAAATGACAAGATTGTCTAGTCATGGAATAGGGATCTGGGAAAATTAACTTCTAATTTATCATATCAGTCCATTTCTACCACTAATCACAAGGAAAAAACTAGATGGTGGTTTAAGGCTATTTGGAAGGTTAATATCTCAAGTAAAATTACTTGCTTCATGTGGTTATATCTCAAGGACAGTATCATCATTGGTGCAAATTATAGGAAACGGGGAGGCATTGGACCTTCAGTTTGCAGTCTCTATCTCAATGATGATGAGACAACTTCACATCTTTTTATACATTGTGAAACCACACAATTCATATGGAAAGAAATCTTAAACTCTCTCAATATTTCAGAAGCTTGGAAGTATTCCACTTTGGAAGATAATTTGTTGCAATGGTTCACTCAATTCACAAAGATGAGATATATTCCTTTTCTGGTCATATGGGGCATCTGGAAGTACAGAAATAAAATCATATTTGAGAACTGGTGAAGACAGGACTCCATAATAGTGACAAAAATCTTTCTCACTATTAAGGAACACAATGGGTCAGATGAAGTAAACAAATTTGATTATATACTTAATCTAGTCTTCTTTGATGAAAATCCAATAGGATTCTTTGATGGAGCAGTTGTTGATAATAACTGTGGAATCGACATCTTTCTTAAAATAAATTCAAACCACTTTTATAGGGCTCACTTCGCAGGAGGTAAAGGAAACAATATCAAAGATGAAATTCTAGGACTATGGGGCCTTTTACACTTTGCTTATAGGTTGTCCATAAGCAAAATGATGGTAGTTGGAGATTCCAAGGTGGCCATTGACTGGATTAATGAATGCTCAAGTCTGAACCTGTTATATTTATCCACCTAGAAAGAACAAATCAGAAGCCTAAAAGAGAAATTTGAGGAAATCAAATTCATCCATGTTCACCGAAAATTCAACACTGTTGCAGATACACTTTCCAAAAATGAGTTGGACAACTCCCTGGGATGGATTTTTTTTTAGGAATCCATCAAAGGGAATGTATTTAATGCAGATAGCTATATGTTATTTTAAAGTCAGATATCAATGTTCATCGACATTAGATGGAAAGTTTTCTTTTACATTTTGATAAGTTAAGTACATGATAATATGTATAGCAAATAGACGGAAGTCAATAGAATTTTTTTTGAATAGTTTAAAGTATATGTTAAACTATCAAGGCTTTTGAGGTGACTTCAAGAGAACATCAGATTTCTCTGATCTATATGTAAATTGAAAGGCCCACTTGATTCTAATAGAATAATAGTGGAACTGTCTTTTTCTGTGTGAAAAAAAAATCACATTGAATGATTACAATAAATATGTCAAAATTAAAAATGAAAAAATGGTTTCCTCACTTATAGGGAAAGATCATCTCTAATATTTTCCAAATATTACATGTTATGTGTTAATATGATATAATTTTTAAAGAGTAATATAAATATTAAAAAGAAAAGATAATTATAATAATATAAAAAAAAATACATTTTAATCTTAAAATAACATACAAGCAATTTTAAAAGGTTATAAAATATATATATATATTTATTATTTCATATATATGTATTTACATAACATCTTTAAAAATTGTGGAAAAATATATTTATTTCATAAATCAATTATTATATTATTAAAAGACATTGTTATATTATATTTGTCATTATAATATATTGAAATCTATATGTTATTATAGATTACTTCTTATCACTGATGTAAAATAGCATATAAAGAGGAAGAGATATTTTATAATATAGTAATCAAAATGCATTGTTCTATTATATTTGTATTTGTCCCATTAACATAAGGATTATAATATATTGAAATGTATATGTTATTATAGATTACTTCTTATCACTAATGTAAAATAGCATATAAAGAGGAAGAGAAATTTTAGCATATAAAGAGGAAGAGAAATTTTATAATATAGTAATAGTAATCTAATTGTATGATGAAATGGTTTTTTTAGCTATTCAAAACAATGGCAATGGAAAAAAAAAATCATTGTTTTTGATTTAAAATTTTATAAAAATCATTTCACGAATATTATATATTAAGATTGTATAAAAATCATTGTTTTTTATTTAAAATTTTATAAAAATCATTTCACGAATATTATATATTAAGATTGTATAATTTGATTTCTTAGAAGTATTAAAAGTATTTAAAGATATTGAATCCATTTTTATATTAAAAATAATAATTATCAATTTAAAATTAAAATTTTAATAAAAATTATATAATCAAATTATAATAATAATAAATTAGAAAATAATAAAAAAAAAATATACAATTTTTTTTAAATAATACACAATTAAATTAGATCAATTAAATCTTAGTGGATCTTAATCATCATCATTATCATCAATACAATAATAATAAATTAAATAATAATAATAATAATAATACAAATTAAAATATAAAAAAAAATTAAATAATACACATTTAAATGAATACTTTCTCTATAAAAAGATAAGTTGATATTTGTTTGAAAAAAAACAAAAACACATTTTCACATTTTCCCTCCTGTAATGAGATAAAAGCATTAAATATGCAACTTTCCGTTTCAAAGTTTGATTCGAAGGAGTATGAAATTAGTAATATTGACTTTTATCTAATTAACATAAATAAAATTTCTTCGAACTTAAAATAAAATTGAGTAAGCTCAACTTTTAATTTCTGAAAAGAATTCAAAGAGTAGTAATATATGTTTATTAATTTATTTTGTGAAATTACATGTTTTTCTTAGAAACAAAATTAATGAATTGATCTTCTCTCATTTGAAATGGAAACATGGTAAGATAATTAATCCCATCTTCAAAGACTATTTCTTTGATTATGTAAATGTCATTGTTATTATTATCAGTTTTTTATTTTTTTTTATTTTTTTTCCAAGGTTACAAAGTGTTTTGTTTTGTTTTTTTTCAAAGTTATAGAGTTTAAGAAAATCTTGAGTACCTCTCATATTGAGAGAGGATGAGTTTTTTTTTTGTTTTTCCAAGATTATAAAGTTTAAATAAAATTTTCTTCAACCCATAAAATTGGTTAAAAATAGAGTTTGAAACCATTACAACAATACACTTGTTAAGAGCTCAATATATCACTTATGAGAATTGAATCCAAGTGAAGAGGATAACCATCATTCCTCCTAACCACCTAAACTAAACTCAATTAACAATTAACCTTTTACACATAAAAAAACAATTTCATACTTATCATATCAATACAATTTCTAAAAATAGACTTTGACAATTTTTCAAAAATCGTATATAAATGGTTTCCTATAAGTTTTCATATTACTTTTACATTAGAAATACTATAACTTGATGGCTCCACTTTAATACATCCATCATAAAAATCTAATATTTATAATTAAGAGTAATTTTATTATGATGGAAAAAATTGGTAAATTTATTTTTTATAATAATTTAGAAAAACAATTTGTTTATAGAAAGTTATAATAATAAGTAACATAATCTTAGTTTCCTACCTATAAAATAGTTAGTGATGAGGTATATTATTAAGGCATTCTATTAAATGAAACAACTAGTTATTGATTCCACCAATCAAAATAAATAAATCAACAATAAAATTTTCTAATAAATATATTAAAACACACTTCATTATAGAAAATTACAATAATAATAAACACATTAGAACAAAGTTCATTAAAATATAAGAAATTATAAGCACATTACAACACACTTAAGTAAGAAATTATAAATATTAAGGTTTAGTTTTAAATTAGACAAAATAATTGTTTATATAACTTAGTATAAAAATTAGGGAATAAGGTGTAAACAAAATTTTAAAAAGTAATTAAAAAATGTGACCTTCATATAACAAAAAGTGGAACATCACTTAAACACATCCCATCATTATATGTCTCTATTAAATCTAGTGACTCATTCATTATGGGAAATTGGGGCAAAGCGAAAATGAATCTATTTAGTTAAAATTGAGCTTAGTTATCTTAATGAAGTTTAATCAATGAATTCATTAGAAGAAAGTTGGGAAATTACAACAAGGGGACAAATAGTCCCTACGTCAATAGGGATAATCGAGATTATTTGGTCTAATTGATTTTATTTACTCCAAATA
The DNA here is from genome assembly GCA_009831015.1 of Picea engelmannii. NCBI lineage: Eukaryota > Viridiplantae > Streptophyta > Pinopsida > Pinales > Pinaceae > Picea > Picea engelmannii. The sequence continues at coordinate 6,344 of ML839043.1, forward strand.
TCTATAATTAAATAATTAATTAGATAAGAAATGGGTTAAATAAAAGAAATTAGGGTTAAACAACACCAATGTTAACTATTAGCATCAATTATTATAGATTAATTGATTAACTAGGAAAAAATTAGGGAAAATAGAGGTAATTGGCCCAATCATTATTAGTTGCCTCTAATAACTTCGAGACTAATTTCTTAGGGAAAATTAGGGTAAATATAGACTATTTGGACTATTTAACCCAAATTGAAGTATATTTGACTAGTTCATAAGAGGGAAATTGGGGGAAATCTAATAATTAGGACTATTGATTCCTAGTTAGAATTGTTTTCCCATAACTAAGCTTAATATGATGATTTGATACCAATTGATCCTATTTTCCCCAATTAACTGCAATTCGTTATAAATTAGGCAAATAATGTTGTAAACAAGGCTAATTAGAGTCAATAATCCCTAACTATAACTAGTTTAACCAACTGACATTGGTCGATTAATTTGGGAAAATAGGGGTAATTATCCCAAATTAGCCTCAATCACTATAATTTTCTCCTAATAATTTCAATTGAATAATGTGATAGGGAAAATTGGGCTCTTTGTCATAAATTAACCCTCTATACCTTATCCAGGTGGATATTGGTGGCCACCCACCTATTCCAACTAACTCCTCTTGATAGTTTTTAGTTCGGCGCGTTCTTTTGTACTTCTTTGTAATTGTGGGTTCTACACTTCCGAGGTTGTCTGACGCCCTACACATCTTCCAATTTCATATTGGTGGCGTCCCACCTAATCCAACTAGATTATTTTGGAATTTTTCATGTTAGTACATCTTTATGTACTTCCAAGGTCGTTTTGGGGCCCTAAACAATGTTTTTTGGCTTGCCACAGTCAAACTGTAGACATAGTTACAGTTTGACGACATAATGTGTAGTTCTCGAAAAGACCTTTCCAACAGGATATCACGTGCCTAAAACGGAGATCGTATGTAAAAGTTACTACCCTAGGAAGTTGAGTTACCAACTTACCCATAGGGGCCCACATAATGTTTGGTGCTTCATCTCCTAGGGTTAGGTATTTGGATATCTAGGGTTTTGGAATTCATGAGTACTGTTAAAGAGGCATTTGGAGCCTCATTGTAATCATTCTACTTAGATGGATGTGCGTAGTAGCCACATCTCTTCTTAGAGATAGCTACCACCATTCGAGCAAGTTGTTTCAGTTCTGCAGTTTTACAGTTTCAGCTTATTTTATTTATTCAATAGAAGTTATTGTTCATTGGATATTTGTTGTTTCTGTCCATATCTCTATGTTATGGTATTCAATCTATTATTCATTTCGTTTCGCTCATAAATCTAGATTAGTGGTATCAGATCAGTCTGCTCTTCATTTGTTTTTCTTTGTGCATGTCCCCGATAAGATCTGGGTACAAGAAGTTGGGACTTGAACCAGTCAATACTTTACAAGATCAATCGCGTCAAACCCGACCACAACTCATGGGAGACGAGAAGAAAGATGATGGAACAGGAGATCCTTTTAAAATGTTGCTCGAGGAAGCCCTTGCAGGAAAAAGGAACAAGATGATGAACAACTTTGCACATCTCCTTCGGTGGCTTCCCACAGGAGACGCATCTTCATCAAGCAGCCACACAACCCCCTTCAAGGCACAAGTAAATTTTGATATTTTATTATTTGAAGGATTGATAGATGTGGATGTTGTAGATAAATGGTTGAATCTGCTTGAAGGGTATTTTTCCATCCACAATTGTTCTGATATGGAAAAGATTACTTTTTCACTCCTCAAGGTATTCCCCCATGTTAAGGACTGGTGGGATACGTACTCTAAGCAAAGGGCCACAAAGTAATCTGCAATAGTTTTGGTCACCCCCACCTAGGATTCCTTTAGGGATGTCATTAAATAACAGTACTACCATGTTGGAAGCTATGAGGACCAGTACACAAGATGGACCATGTTACGTCAAGAAAGGGACCAGACACTACTAGATTTCACCAAAATTTTCCATACTCTATGCACCAAATTGGGTATCAAAGACTCTGAACGACATTCGATGCTCAAATACCGTGTTTTTCTACACAGATACATCCAAACAGAAATGGATTTTCTGGACATCACATCATTAAGTGTGGCTTATAGATATTACGTCAAGATCGAGTAGAAATTTAAGCAGAAGAGGTGAGCGTTTGGATCTGCAAATACCTCACAGTCGAAGCAGGGAAAAGGTAGCCCCAGACCACCAAACAAGGGATAGAACAAATATGGTCGCTCTTAAGAAAACCAGTCCAAGATGCAACCCAAGAATGGTGATTAGAAGTCGAACAAGGACATGGGAAAGTGGTGTGAGTACCATAAAATCCCTTGGCACAACACCGAAGAATTTCACTGCAAGCAGTCATTGGTGGTCGAGCTAAACGATTCCAAGTTAGAGGAAGATTATGACTCTGAATAAAATATAGAAAGTGGAAAGCAGATCGTCGATGTTGAACCTAGTGCCACTGTCCCTACTATCAAATTACAGCCAAGCGAACCAAAAGAAACAGAGGAAGCAGAAGGCTTATTTCACTCACATATGTGGGTAAAGGGGACTATGTTGCATTTCATTATCGATAGCAACAGTCATAAGAACCTGATTTTAGAAAAGTTCATCAAGCGGTTGGACCTTCCAATAACACCACCCCCGCATCCCTACACCATCATATAGCTTCGCCAAGGACGAGATCTTCGCGTCAGCAAACAATGTCATCTTCCCTACAACATCAAGCCCTTCAAAGATGAAGTATTGTGTGATATTTCTCCCCTTGAAGTTTTTGATGTTCTTTTAGGCCAACCATATTTGTGGAAGCGACATGTTGTGTATGAATCTAGACCCCACAATGTTTTTATTACTTTGGGTAGACAATTGTACATGATACAAGAGATAGCATCGCCTACTGCTATTTCTTTAATCTCTATTAAGCAATGCAGTAAGGTCATTTCACAGACCGGGAAGTTCGTCTTCTTTGTAATCCATGCTCGTAGTAAGAAGAAGGTTTCCACTACATATGTGACCTCTACACAGATCCTTTATTTGCAGTAGAAGCAAGTGGACGGTATCATGGAAAAGTATATATGCATCTTCTCCTCACTCATCGGGGTACAGACGCACTGCCAAGTCAAGCATCCAATTGATCTAACCCCCGGTGCACTACTGCCTAATGGACCAGTCTATCCTTGCTCGCTAATGGAAAATGATGAAATCAATCGCCAGATCCAAGAGTTACTTTAAAAGAGGCACATTCAACCTACCTCCTCCCCTCGCAGAAGCCTGATTGTGTTGGTGCAGAAGAAATACGGGACCTGGTAGCTCTGCATTGATTACAGAGCACTAAACAAAATCACAATTAGGAACCGGTACCTAATTCCACAAATTGATGACCTTCTTGACCAACTCAAGGGGGGAAATTTCTTCAGCAAGATTTACCTAAAGTCCGGCTACCACCAAGTTCCCATCGAACCAACTGATTTATGGAAGACAACTTTCAAATCTGAAGAAGGTCTCTTCGAATGGTTGGTCATGCCCTTTGGCTTAACAAATCCACCAACAACTTTCATGAGATTGATGGATGATGTATTGAGACACTTCACCAACTCTTTTGTGGTATTATATCTGGATGACATCCTCATCTTCAGTAGAAATTGGGAGGAGCACATGCATCATATTCAACAGGTTGTGGGCACTCTGCAAAAACACAAGATATATGCCAACTTGGAAAAATGCTCCTTTGGCATGAACAAAGTCCAATACTTGGGATACATTGTTGATGAGCATGGGGTACATATGCATCCAGCTAAGATCCAATTCATTCATGATTGGCCAGCCCGACCAAACTAACCAAGCTCCGGAGCTTCTTGGGACTTTCCAACTTCTACCAAAATTTCGTATTGGGATTCTCCCATATTGCACGGGCCCTCTTCCAAGTAACTAAGGGCGATGGAAAGGAAAATTTCACATGGGGGTAGGCACAACAACAAGCATTTGATGATCTAAATCATCGCTTGTGCTTAGCTCCAGTACTCTCCTAAACCAATCTACAAAATCCATTCGAGATTGAGATTGATGCCTCTAACTATGTTGTAGGCGCAATTCTCACTCAGCATGGTCATCCAGTAGCATAGCATAGTGAGACACTTTCAAATATGGTCTGAAAATACCCCACCTATGATAAATAAATGTATTCCATTGTGCAAGCCTTTCGTCAATGGAAACATTACATTCTAGGAAATGAGACAATCATCCACACTGGTCACAAGCCTCTGCAGTTCATACAGACACAGGGGAAGTTGCAGAATGACTGCCATCAAAAGTGGTCCACATACCTACAACAGTTCCATCTCAACATCAAGTATAAAACAAGGAGCACAAATCATGTAATTGACTGCCTTAGTCGCCCTCCCGTTGATGCACTCTCCACATTGCTCCATTCTTGTGGGCATGAGGCATCTGAGTGGCCCCAACGTTATCCACATGACCCTGACTTTGCCACCACCTATGAGCTCTTGGGTACAAGAGAAAATGTCACTGATTTTTACATCCAGGATGGATTGTTATGTCATATAGTCCACCTTTGTGTTCCCACAAGTGAGCATGCAAAGCTAATTTCAGAGGCTCACTAAAGTCGGATGGCAGGACATTTTGGCATGGAGAAAACTATGGTCGTTCTATAGAAACATTTTTATTGGAAAAAATGTCGATAAGATGTTAGCAAGTATATCATATATTTCACTGCCTGTGCCATTGCCAAGACAACCATCAAGAAGCAAGGCTTATACACCCCTCTTCCTACTCCCTAGAGGCCTTGGGAGACCATATCAATGGATTACATGTCTGGCCTTCCAACCACTAAGAACAAAAATGATTGTGTATTTGTGGTGGTTGATCGGTTTTCGAAGATGGCCATTATCACATCCTGCAAAAAGAACATCATAGTGACAGATACTTCCAAGCTATTCTACGAACGAGTGTGAGTCCATTTTCGGATACCACGTACCATCACCTCATATCGGGACAACAGGTTCCTCGACACATTTAGGTCGAGTTTCTAGTCATTCTTGGACACTGAGCTCACTAAATTCATTGCTTTCCACCCCCAAACCGATGCCCAGATAGAGGTCGTCAATTGGATGGTTGTGCAAATCTTGCACATGTACAACTCTAAGCATCCATGTACATGGGATGAGAGTCTTCCTTATGTTCAACACAGCTACAACAGGTGTTGGATTACTGAGAGGGGGGGTGAATCCGTAATAGCGTAATTATAATCATTTTTCTTCAAATGTTATATCAATGTAGAATTATTATTCAGTTATGAGCAGTAATAAATAAACAATCACACACATACATAGTACACTAGTGTTTTACGTGGAAACTCAAATCGGGAGAAAACCACAGAATGTTTTTTCTTATATGTTGTGAATAATTACATTCATTGGAAGCACCAACTTCCTTTGTTTTCCAGCTACAACTGGAAGGACGCTCCAACCCCCTAGTTTCTCAGGATACAACCTAAGGGAAGCTCCAACTCCCCAATTCTCTAGCTACAACCGGAAGAAGGCTACAATCCCCTATGTTCTCTGGCTACAACCGAAAGGTGGCTACAACCACCTGTCCTTGCCCCGTCTTTCCACCCTAAAGTAGAAGCAGAATGATGGAACCACTATCACACTATCACTATGAGATATACTGTTGTAAACCTGTACCAATAAATCTGAACCATGCATCAACCTGTACCTCAAACTGTAATCAACCTGTACCCATAAACAAGTGCATCAACCATGCACCAACCTATAATCAACTTGTACCATAAAAACGTGCATCCAACCATGTACCAAGTAT
>ML839043.1:29619-55862 GCA_009831015.1 Picea engelmannii
TTTACCTTTTAAAATCTCTTAAACCACTTTGACTACTTTGACCTTTTGGGGCTTCTAGATGACATATGAGGGTCCTCCAACTTCGTAAGGCCATAACTCTCAAACCGTGAGGAGTTATGTGACATTCCACATGCCACTAGAAATGGAATGACATGTAATATCCATATGGAATAGTAATACCTTCAAATATATCAAAAATCATATCGTTATCCATCAAACAAACTTGGGTCCATTGCTCAAACCTGGGTTCTCCAACTTCACATGGTCATAACTCTCTAACCGTGAGGAGTTATGTGATGTTATACATACCACTGGAAATTGCATCAGAGTCACTATCCATATAGGATAGTTTCCCTGACAAATTCACTATCCTTCATCTCATTATTCCACAATTAAGCATGGGCTCTCTTACTCCGGAAAGCATCTTCCCATGAGGGCTTTCACCATAAGGGGCCCACTTTAGAGTTCATCCATATTTACTTCTTATCAACCATGAAAAAACAATAATGAGTCATATTTACTTCAAACAATCTTGGGTCCATTACCCAAACCTTTGTGCTACAGGGCTTTCTTCAAGGGTTGACATCAATGACAACCAACCTTAATCAACAACAGGGCTCTCCATAGCTCCACCAGCCATAGCCCATTTCAGGTGGGACTGGTATTCCAACCCTTGGGTCCCATTGATGTTGCACTACCTCTTGCAGCCACATAGGTAGAATCTCCTCATGTTTAGTCTAAGGCCAACAAATCCACCAGGTTCATTGAGCGGATTCAGCACATTCGCCAACAGATCCATGAGATTTTGTATAAATCCAATGCTAAGTACAAACAATTCCATGATAAACACTAGGTACCACACCAATTTCAAGTGGGAGACAAAATCTGGTTACATTTGCAAAAAGAGCGCCTTACAGGGGCCCATCGGAAACTCCGCCCACTTCGCTATGGGCCTTACACTATCACCAAGGCTATGGGTAGAAATGCTTTTGAGCTCAAAACTCCACCCTTCCTTGGATTGCACCCAGTGTTCAGTGTGGACCTATTTTGGAAATATTTTCCACCATTATTGGACACCTCGGAGATCGCAGAATAGTTGACATCAATAGATCTCAACCCTGACTGCATGGAACAGGCACCACTTATCAGATAGTGGAAACACAGGTCAAGGGCACTCGTCAGTAGAGGATCCATCTTTCTTGGATTGTCAAGGCAGGGCAACTCCTACACCAAGGAAAGTGGCTCATTGGGGGCTAAATTCAGTAGAATTTTTCTCACCTAATGGAGAACATTGTTTCCTAATGGGGAAGGACTGATCCAGGTGGATATTGGTGGCCACCCACTTATTCCAACTGACTCCTCTTGACAGTTTTCAGTTTATCATGTTCTTACGTACTTCTTTATAATTGTGGGTTATACACTTCTGGGGTTGTCTGAAGCCCTACACATCTTCCAGGCAAATATTGTTGGCCGCCCACCTAATCCAACTGGATTATTTTGGAAATTTTCATGTCAGTACATCTTTTTATACTTCCAAGGCCGTTTTGGGGCCCTAAACAGTGTTTTTTTGTCTTGCCACAATCAATCTGTACACGGTGTCAGATTTTGATGGCATAATGTGTAGTTTTTGAAAATACCTTTCCAACAGGCTATCACACGCCTAAAATGGAGGTCGTATGAAAAATTTACGACCCTAAGAAGTTGAGGTACCAACTTACCCATCAGGGCCCACATAACTTTTGGTGTTTCATCTCCTAGGGTTAGGTTTTTGGATGTCTATGGTTTTGTCATTCATTAGTAATGTTAAAAAGGCCTCTGGAGCCTCATTTTAATCATTATTCTCAAACAGATGCACGTATCAGCCACATCTCTTCTCAGAGATAGCTACCACCATTCAAGCAAGTTATTTTAGTTCTGTAGTTTTACAGTTTCAGCCTATTTTATTTATTCAATAGAAGTTATTGTTCACTATATATCTGATGTTTCTCTCTGTATCTTTGTGTTATAGTATTCAATCTATTATTCATTATGTACTGATCATAAATCTGGATCAATACCCCAATTAATGGGGTTGGAGAAAATAGGATAATTGGGAGTATTATCCTCAATTTTCCACATTTGTTCCTAATTAGGGTTAGTAAAGACCATTGAGATTAGTTTAACCCAATTGACATTGTTTCCCTAATTAACTGCACCCTAATGATTAATTAGGTCAAATTGGGTAAATAGGGTGTAATTGGGGTCTCTTGACCCCAATTCTCACTTTTTGCACCAATTAACATGAGTCAAATAATTAATTAGGGGAAAATGTAGTAATGTATTCTCATTAACCCCAATTACTATTTTTTACCCCTATCAAATCCAAACAACCAATCTATTAAAGGAGATGGGTATAATCAGTTGTTGATCTCTCTTATTGTTAGGTACAAGAGTCAACCTCCTAGGTTATTCTTGAAAGACTTATGAAGAGTCCCTCTACATTTTTATAGAGGTTTTTCTCCTCTTTCTCCCTCATATATTCAATACACTCACTCAAAAATCATATGTATACATTCAACATCAACACCTATGAGTGCACTAGGTGGTAAAGTAACTTAAAAAAAGATAAATTATAATAGAAAGATAATAACCTCACATATATTAAATAGAACAACTACACCCATTCCATCACATCCATTAACTTGGGTAATGAGAGAAAATATTTTGAAGCAAGAATCATAGATAGAAAATGTCGGCACCCAAAGTTTTGGGTCCAGTTTTGTGTGTGTGCACAAATGAAGTTGTGTACACTCATTCCATAGTTTTGTGTGCATAAAAGGAAATGTGCGAGTAATTCCATATAGTGCACATCAGACTGAGTTTTGTTAGCAGCGTGCCAAGTATAAAGACTACCAAGTGCATGTCGGTCTACGTTTTTCCAATTGCACCAGAAAACAAGAAGATGCCCATCGGAATCAAGAAAGAAATTACCAGGAAATATCTCGGAATGATTCTTTCCTGTAGCATATGAAGATGTGGGGCAGCCAAAATATGAGTTGGCTAGGAAGTTAATATTTTCCCTGATGTAGAGATTCTATGTGGAGCATTGGTAGGAACCAGAAGCATGCGAAGTAATTGGATCAGAAAAGCGAGTGGAGAAGAGAAAAAAGAGACAATGCTCCCCAACAGAGAAAGATATAAAAAGGATATCTAAGCTCATAACAAGGGCTAGCTAGTAAGTGAGTTAGCTCGTGAGATAATCAGTCAGAGAGTTTTAAGTTAGCTTATCTATCAGTGTCGAGTTCATTCTAAGCATGTTGTAATCTTGTAATGTTTTGAATATATTCATGTGTCTTTGTTCTGTATGAATCCTAAGGCAGGGCGCATGGCACACTATGTTGTATTCCCATTATTTTACATAGTAATGATATGAAGTTTTTTGGTTGTCTCAAGCAGTTGTTCAACGCACTATATATCTCTGTTGTGATTTAATACTCCCAATAATAAAGATATGGCAGTTCTGATCTAATCTATGTCTGTTATGAATGAGTTGGATATGTATGTGTATTGTTTCAATTCTTAGTCCTGTTATTGAACAATCTATACTTGTCTAAATCCCAAAGCAAGTAGACACAATATTGGCGTAACAGGGGGTGACCTATCACTGTCACCTTAATAGGAAACCCCTTTCTATTTAGGAGTATATCAATGTACCCCAGGGGAGACGTCCCCAATGGCATGATGGTTTGAGAAGGCTAAGGCAAGAAAGTTCCCCCCTCTCACAAGTCACTCAATTTCAAAGGGTTCTTTGTGTCTTATAGAAATGAAGTAAAAGATTAATGAGGTGTACCTGCCCAAAACAAGACAAAAATAGAAAAATCATGCAAATTCAAGGTACCATATGATGTTAGTGCTTCATAAGAGCATGAAGCTTTGAGAAATAAGTAAGTTGATGTAATACTACAACAAAGTAATTATCTATAACAACAATGATTTTTTTTTAACATCCACAGTAATTATGCTTCAAAAATGCTTAGAAAAGACAAGAGAATATTGGTCTAATTTGACATAATGATAACAACTTGTAAAAAGCAAAGTTGGCAATGTCTAAACAACTTTTAATGTCACTTTTTAAGGTGAATTTGTTGTTGTAAGATGGTTGTAGAAATATTTTGCAACAACAGCAAGATTTTTAGGGAGTTAGTCTAGTTTAAGGTTAATAAGAGTTAGTAAAGTTTCAAGGAAAGTTGTTTGAGAGTTGTTTGAGCAAATCAATCACCAAGGTGAGTAAAATAGTGCCTTTTAGGGTATATGAAGTCAACAATAGCAGTATCAAATCTTAGAGAAAAATAGCAATGATAGTTCTTGTCCAAAGGAGATGGAGTGGATGGAGGAGGTGTTGGTAACCCAAGGCCTCAAACACCCAAGTCCTTAAGAGAAAATAGGCTAGAAAATAAGACTTAGGCCCTAGCAGTTTCTCTTTCCTTAGACAAATTTAGTAGTAATATATGCAATAGGAAATTAGAGTAGGGATAATAGAGTGATAGTAAGTAGGGCTCTAGTATATACTTCTAAACAAGATGTACTTTGATAATTTCAACAAGTGGAAGACTATAGAGAAAAATATAATAACTTATGTTTCTCTCCTAGGGTTTTGAGCAAGCAATTTTATAATCTTTAACATGAACCAAGTAAAATTTACCACAAGAATTTAACATAAAAAAATTGCATATTTTCTACTTACTTCACCAAGAATAATCAAGCCAAACCCTAGTTGAAGATCATCCACAATGAAAAATAGCCAAAATACACCAAGATTTGCCTCTCCAAGAAGTTGCACACCAGTTAATTTCAGCCAATAACCCTTAAAGAGGGCCAAATTTTATACCACACACTTGTGTGATGAGAGATGATGATAAAAATGAGAGTTTTCTCTCCTATTTATACAATATCAATGGCCTTTAACTACAGTTAGGTCATAAAAAGGCCGAAATGTCCAAATTACATTAAAATCCAGTTTTTACAAAAATGTCATTAATTAAACCCTAATTTCATCTTCAAGGGTGATTTCATTCCCTTCTAGGGTGATGTTAGGCCCCTAAGCTGGAACACTAGGCCTCAAGTACAAAATGTTTTGCCTCTAAAGGCTCTGAATGCTGCCACACGTGCCAACTAGCACATAACTACCCATCATAAATGCAAACTCTAACTCTAGATGACGTCAAGGTCAAAATGATGATGTCATGTGATCTCAAGGGTCAAAGTCCAGGTGGAAAGGGAAAACCCCCCTGGGTCCAGGTATGTCAGAGTGTCCCTGGTGCAACATCCTTCTTTCTTCCTGGTGCAAGCCTCTAGTTTCTCTTTCCCCCTGGTGGGGTTACAACATCCATCTGTTGGGATTTTAGCCCCATGGAGGTCCGACCTAATCATTCCCCCATATGTATTTGTCCACCGGGAAAAGTCCTGCAGCAGCAACAGGTACACCCTCCATGGGCTCATAAGTCACAGGGATCATAGCAATGTCAATCACATCTAATAATCAAATTACCCAAACATATGCATCAAACCCCCTTTCACCCAGAAAAATGCTCAAAGACTTTATACAGTTTAACAAGTCAGGTTTGGAGAAGGTATCATGATGTCCTATTGCACTAATCATCCTTAAGTTTGGGGTGTTTCTCAGGTGAGAACCAATCTAGGTCATGTAAGTGTGTGTGAAGTGGCATAGGGGAAATTTTTGGGTAGAGGGTGCAATGATAATAGGGAAATGTAGGTCTTTCCTGTGGGCGCCTCTATAGAGGGAGAGCTACACCTTATCATGGATGACATTGTTTCCTAGCCCATTCAATGCCTTTTATTCTTAGTCTTATTGCTTTTGGTATTTTTTTCTTTTCAAGGGAAAAGCTGGGGGACATTGTCCTGGCGTGGTGACCACAGGTGACAACATTACCCACTAGAATTTTACAAAAATGAGAAGTTTGGCTCGTGATGAGACCCCCTTTCTCTTGGTTATGTCACTAAGAGCCAATACCCTGGTTTGGTGACCAGATATATGGTAGTGTCATACCGCTACATGCCCATGGACCTAATAGGTCAACTCATGATGATACTTCCCATCCACCAACTAGTACCTTGAGTTTTGATTTATCTTATGGGTCCCCTTTTCTTACTGGGAATCCTTTTATTTCTTTCTCAGGAATCCCTGGGCGAAGCATCTTAAAGGTTTCATTTTGGATTTTAACTCTTGCCAGCTACTTTCACCCTATGGACCTTTAGCCCCTTCTTCCCACAAGGCAAGGTACAACCCCTCTTAGTGTGGCAAACCTAATGCTCGAACAAGGGTGGGGGGACATGAGAGGACTAATGATGGAAAGTGGTAAGTATGGAGGGAATGGACAATGACATTTCATAGACCCACCCAGTGGCAACTCATCCTAAAAGGGAATCAACTTACTAGGGAATTATGTCACCCTCCCAGGTATGAACAAGTTAAAGAGCAGAATTTCCAAGAAAACATTATGAAATGAAGGAGGATTTAGTGCAACATATTCAAGTGCTTCAAAAATCAGAGCGACACATACCATGATACCTAGACTCATTACCTCATGGAGTGAGACTTATTGCTACTTCAGGACCAGGATGGTGGAATGGACTTTGTTGTTGATGATAGGTGGGTTTCATTGAAGAAAAGAAGGGCCCTCAAAGGCCATGCTCAATTCAGATGGCTCTCGGCACTCAATGTCTAGGGCTTGTGGGCCTCGAGACATGATCTCCTTAGTTATCCCTAGGCTAAGGGATAAAAATTCCTAAATATATTATTAGACATGAGTTATATGGACGCCAATTTAAGCAATGTTTCATATGTTTAATCCTTCATTCCTATCACATGACCTTATGGTCTTTGTGATCTTCTCTACATCTCGGGTGAGACCTTCCTCAGTGTTGGCTAAGGATTGATATGTTGATGCTTTAGGGTTTTTGTTTGACATCTCTAGACAAACCCTGGGTCTAAAATTCCCTGGCGTTAAGAAGGCCTATATGTGCATAAGCATGAACTGAAAACAACAACACAACACCTAACAGAAAATAAGACCGATGGCCAAAAAATAAGAGAGAATTAAATGATTCCATTCATTCAAAATCATAAGATGCATAGGAGAACATACATGAGATCTCATTCTTATACAAAGTATGAAACTACAAATGTTATGAACTCATGGAATAGCTCTTTGCGAGAGTAAAAAAAATTACAAATTGATGTTTAAGTTTGAATAATATGTTTGCCTATCGCAAGACACAATGTTCATGATACTTAAATTATAAAAGAAATGCATTTTTCCAAACAGACTGGGATGGGGCTCCCGTCGACCAAATAAATAACAGGAGTAACCTGGAAGAAAGAAAGAAACGTAAATATGAATCATCTTTATGAGTAAACAATAAACCAATAAAGCTAGATGATTCACAGACTAGGAAGAAAGAATGGATATGCTTCAAAAATAAATGCACTCAAAAAAATAGCAGAGGAATGGCAGATGGATGGATGTCTCTCTCTTTGATGTCCCTGATGAATATGCCTATCTTCTTATTTTATAATATTCATTTTCTTCAAGATTATTTAGTTTTAGGGTTAGGGTTTAATTTTCCCTTTCTAAATATGAATTCAGACATGTGTTCCTCCAAATGGGACCCACTTCATACATTCACGAATTTATTTTAATAAACCATTTTCCCAAAACAATTTGTTTTCAAACCAGAAATAATCATAATTGTATTTTAATTTTTAGGGAATATTAACTATCATTATATCCATTGAAACCACTTCTAAGTTGTTCGTCATGTCTCCATATTTCCAACGACCTCTTGTTTTCTCAATTTGGACATCGAGATCAAAATTTATCACCTCCGGAAAATAAGTACTCATCAATCGTTGATCTATTCTCTACGTGAATCTTGGCCCTTGATTTGAAAATACACCCTATTTATCCTACATGCATTGTTGGAGGGTACTAATTACATGTTTATAAAGAAAATGGTATCTCATTTATTTGTGTGTGAAGTAGAGATAGCCATGGAACCTTGTGTAGCTTGTGCATAGTGTATCTTTTGGTTGCCACCTCATCATCAAGTCATCACGCCAATTCACTACACAGTAATTTGTGTCCAACAAATATCATCCAGGTGTCACCCAGGGATAGTTCCACTTCACTACCACATATTCCAATGTGATAGGTCAACTTCACTGCCACATGTCCCAATATGCCAAAGGAGGTGGGAGGGGAATAAAACTTTGAAAAAAAATGATAAAATAACTAAATGTTTGGATTAAGTCTTTGGATAGTGTGGAAGTCAATGTGTGCAGAAAAATAGGACAATATGGAAGTGATGGAAGCTCCACACATAGAACTTAGTAAAAACAAGTAAAATAAACCAAGTGTTCATTGTGGAGTAAAACCTAGTAAAAATATAATAAAATATAGAGAAATGAGTTGTGAGGAGGTATGGTTGTGGGGGAAGTAAGGAATGTAAAGTGTGTAGGAAGTAAGGAGTGTAAAGTGTGTGGAGGTTACGATGTGCGAGAAGTAAAGAGTGTAAAGTTGTCCACACAAGAGATGATCCTTCTGCAAAACCTTGAAAATGAATAATTATAGAATGAATGCAAAATATGAAAAACTGACTAAGTATGGAGAGTTAAGAGAGTTATGGAAGATAGAAAAAAATATTAAGTATGGAAAGTAAGGATAGAAAGGAAAATGACTAAGTACGAGGTATGGAGAGTAGAGAAAATGACTAAGTATGTGACAATAATATAGAGAGGAGTGAGGTCATTTAGCATAAGTGAAAATGACTAAGTGTTGGGGGTGTTGCAAAATGTGGGAGAAAATTGGCATATATTTGGCATATGACCTCTGTTTTAGATCTTGTAAAATGTTGGACGAAGCTGATTCATAGGGATATTCAACGAGAATATGGACACAAGCAATTTCCTTATTTAGTTTCTTTTTATTTTCTTCTATTTTTGTTCAAAAGAGAAACCATCATTGTTGTCCTTTCATGAAGAAGAACTGCAATACTGAAACTGATTTTGAATTCTCAAAATGTGTAGGATCTTCATAATCAATAGGTGAAGGGTATTTGGAACTTTCCAAATTTGAAAATATTGGTTCCCATTTGAAAGAGACATGGGTTCAAATATGCACCCCAATCACCTAGTTTATGGGTGTTAGGAAAACACATCAACATCCAAATCCAACTGCAAGACAGTGACCCCCTATGGGTTGATGAGAACACCAAAAAAAAATTGGATACCTTATCCATTGGGATATGGAGTCATCCCCAAACAATTATTTTTATCTATCAAATTCTTATTAATCAAACTTTACCGAAAGAAGAAGATAATATACCTGTGAAAACAAAAATATACCTATCCTAACCTACTTGGACATAAGGGCTACTTTCAACTGTAAGTTGACTTCCAATTTATCCATGTACATAACCAAATCATATGATTAATCCAATCCATAGTTGAGATTCTTGGCTTATTGGAAATTCTCTAAAGACATTCCTTAATTATGCACTGACCATCTTGCCATGGTGAGGCTGTAAAACTAAATTGTTGTTAAACAACAGTGGAGAACTATAGGGTTGTCTTTTGTTGTTCACCAACAATCTCATTGTCTTCAAAAATAAAATATACCACCCATGGAACCTCTTGTTGCAAATTCCCTTTTCCTTTTGATGTTGGGAAGACCTCTTCTTCATTAAACTCTACTCTAGACGAGAAATCAATAGCTTGAATGTTTAATGTAAAGTGATAGTTTTTATAATCACTTTTGTTCATCCCATGTTGGAATCCTTCTTGGGGCTTTGTATAAACCAACTACGGCCATTGAAAACCCATTGCAACATTTTCAGAATGACCATATTGAATGAAATATTTATGTGCATCTTGTGGAGGTTCATCAAATCCATCCTTAAACTCATTGTCAACATTATTATTAGATTGAGCATATGAGACGTCATAATTTCCCTCCAACGGAGCATGTGGTGAATGGTATTTTTCTTGAATTGAGACATTAAGTTTCTCACTTTCATCTTCAAGAAAATATTCTGATGTAGAGAAATTTTCACATCTTTCATCAGATTTCTCTTCTAAATCTTTTTCCACTATTGTTTTGAAATAGTATTGGAAATTTTAAGAGATTGACACCACTTTCATGAATATTTACTTCAATCACCTGAGCTCGTTGCATTATCTCTTTCCAGTTTCACTTTCCTTATTGCTTCAGTAAAAATCTCAGATTCACAGGCAAAGAATTTTCATAGCAACTAAAAAAGATGACATCATTTCGACACATTTCTTCAAGAATCTCACGAAGGACTTTCATAAATCTAAAAGTGAAATTTTTAATTGTCTCTTTCTCATTCATCCATATTTCAACCAACTTCAAGAAAATTGAATACGCATCTTTCCTCAGGAAATATTTCTCAACAAATAAAATTTCTAGCATGTCCCAACTAGTGATGGTTTCGAGTAGAAATGAATAAAACCATTCACTAGCATTTCCTTTTAGAGTTAAGATAAACAATCGACATGCAACATCATATTCAGCCACATTATTGATATCACAAATATTATTTAACTTAACCAAATTCTTCTTTCCATCCTCCGAAGTATTTCTAAAGAACATGGGAAACTTGTCCCTGGAAATATTTGGCATGGGATGAACCTCTCCTTGCAAAATGAGGGGACTTATGTGTAATTGTTTCTTTCTTTGAGAACCATTTCCCTTTACTGTAACTTGAAAAACTTATGTTGGGTTTGGTGGGGAAGAAAAAATGTCATCACATCATGAAAGAAACGCTTTGGTGGAGTCGCCATATAGATATTCTTGTAATTCTGGAATCTTTTTGGTGGAGTCACTAAGGTATATTTCTTCATAATCCAGAGTTTTAATAATGGAGTCGCTAGGGAGCTTATGCTTCTAAATCTTGGATGGTTCTTTGATTCTCCATAAATTTTCGTAACCAACTTGTGCTTGAAACATATTTTCAATGCCATCTAATGTTGCTTCAATAAGGATTTCAAGAACTCATTTCATCTTAAAACATTCAGCTAGAAATCTTCCAAATATCTTTCCAAGACTTGAACCTGACAACTTCTATTTTTTCAACAATACATGATCCTAAAAATAAGTATCATATTTATTGAAAATGAATATTTCTCCCCCATATGGTCGCAAAAAATGTTGATGTCTTTTCCTATTAGGGAAAAGAGTCAATCTCCTAGGGGATTCTTGAAAGACTTATCAAGATTCCCTCTGCATTTTTATAGAAGTGTGTTGATCTTAAATATTGTTTTACAGTCTCTGATTCAACCTCACGAGGATAAAATCCACATGCATTTTTAAAGAGGTGGTACTCCTCTATCTTAAAATTGCACGAATAAATATAAACAATGCCTGAGAAAGACCAGACTTATTTGAAATAATATACGCATGCAAGAATACCTGAGACAGGACCAAATATCTTATGAAAGAAACTATTTACAAATATGTTACGGGATTCATAAACCAATAGAGTGTGAAAGAAAAAAGGTTGGCATTTCCATCACAACATTCATCAAGATAGAACACAATGTCCAAGGAAAGGAGACAAGGAAATATGGAGTACATGTGGCAAAGAACTTTAAATGATCATTTCATTAGGCACAAAAAAGATTATGATAGATACACATTTGAAATATCATGTTTAAATCAAAGTCTTTGAGATCAAAATAATGTAATATCCCAAAATAGTTCTTTGTGGACCTCAAAAATAATATAAGTCTTTAAATATACAAGGTAAATGTCTTGAAAATAAACATGTGTGTTTGTCCATCAAAGAGAATTGGGATGGGGCTCCTGTGGACCATAAAATAAAAAGACTATGATGGAAAGTTTTTATGAACCTATTATTTTCTTGGAGGTGCCTCTTATGTAGATGCTTGTTGTGGTTGATGTGGCATAAATGTTGCAACTGTTTCTTGTTGTTGTGGTTCGGTAATTTTGATTAAGGCTTTTCTTAACCAATCTTCAATATATTCCCTCATGGGGGCCACCGTGATCTCATGCCTTGTCTTTGTCTCAAATAATTCATTCTCAATTTCTCTTAAGTCCATTCATGATTGGTGCAATGTGTCATCTACCTCATCATTTATGTTGATGTATCTGACTAGCCACCTTTCAACTTCTTCTTCAGAGAATTATATTATCTCGGTGAACTCATTTCCCCATGCAACTTTCAATACACTAAGTTGGTCCAAAAGCATTTATCTTGATGAAAGTATTGTATCCATTAATAGGTTTGGCCCATCAAGTTCTTTCGTGAGATCAACCAACTTAAAAAATAAGTCACCTCTTTTGTTTTTCAAATCATCTAGTTCACTTATCATCTCTCAATTTTTTTATCCTTTTTAACCAACATGCATTTATTTGTTTCATCCAGATATTTGAAGGAAGTATTTTCTCTCTTCTATGGATATCACTTAAGCTTGAAACGTTGGTCGAGAATGTACCCACAACGTCCTTGTAGAAACCTTCATCATTCTCCATATCTTTCTGAAGACATTCTTTGAAATTTTTAATTCCTCTTGAAAAGTTAGTGGAACCCTGTGCAAGCTCCCAAATTTATTGAATCAAATATATTCTTTTATGTATCCCATCTCCAACATATTTTTTTATTTCTCGTAGAAAACTTGATGAACCTTTACATTTTCTATTGTTTTCTAGGATATCTCCTAAAGCAAGTGTCTTGGAAGTTAAGTTGCCTCTAATTCCTTTATTTTTTGTTTTAATTCCAAATTTTCCTTTTCAATATTGTCGACAGATTGTTTCAGGGCTTCTCTGCTTGCTGAATCGTAGAATGTTTTATGGTGAAACCTCGTCGAAATAAATTGTTGATTTCCATTTCTTGGATGAGTTTTTATTTTTTATTTAAACTTTTTCAAATAACAATTTTTTGGACACTCAATTGTAAGTCACATGGTGCAAGGTTATAGACTCTTCTTCAAATATCGTTGGTTCTTGAGTGAATGGGACTTCGATGATTTCTTGGGATTCCAGCAGTATTTTCTCAGACCAATTTGGTTCTTTGATAATCTCATCTAAATCCATAACTCTTGGTCTTTCTTGGGTTTCAGGTACGCCTAACCGTGTTTTCTGTGTATCTCTTTTTCTTTCAAAAGAAATATATATAGTATGAGATTTTTCAAGATTTTTCTTTGGTGGGTCCTTATCACCACCATCGTCTGAACTTCCAGCCAGTTTTTTCCTCATCTCCATACCAATGCTTCTAGGTTTTGTTCTTACCAGGGTACTTTTTTGGGAAACAATTGGTGAATTGGGATTTATATCCGCTACTTCTCTATCATGATGTCGATATCCTTCATTGGTACTGATTAATTCTTCCATGTCATTAAAAACCTGGTTGATTGAAACTTCGGGGAGATTCAAATTATCTCCACCACCTTCTTTGAACTGCTCAATTTTAGTAAAATAAGAAGAATAACCAATTGAGGTCATGTGTGCAGTAAGCATATCATTTGGGTCGAAACCCTTAACAATTTCAGTTTCTTTTAAGTTGAGTTAGTAAATATGAGTTGCGAGTTCATCCAAATGGGATATGTGTTTTACAATGATTTCTCCAATTTTCCAAGGCAGCGATATAATCATTTCTTTCTCTTCTCGTTGAAGAAGTGAGCCTAAGTCTTATATTGCCTGCAAACTTCCAAAAAAAATGTTTGTCTAATACATCAAACGGGAGGAGGAAAGGCTTCTCTTCACATCCAAATAACCTGATAATAATGAAATATTCAGTAGCCTAGAAAACTCATTTCCTCGCAAGAAAGCGGGTGGCTTCAAGTGATAATCTCGACGTATTCGGGAAAAAAACTAACTTTTTAAACTCTGAAATGATTTTATTGTGAACCAAGTAAAAATTGTACTGAGATTTGTGCTTCCACAAAGATGAATACTAGGGAAAGACTAGCTCCATATTAAAATCAATCCTTCTTTCCCTCGACAATTATTCAAACACATGACATTAGGCTATGCCAAAAATAAGATAGGATGTCATATAAAATTTCTCTGTCTTTTTCAAATTACTTAATTGAAATGAAATTTCACTAGAAATAATGTGACCCTAATATATGATGGCATTCTCATGAAAAGTATATATGATATTTCTTGGTACAGAGGTTGTGGACTGCAAACCAATGATACGAGCAAATAACCAGGAAAATTCCTTGTATGGGTATTTCAAGGAACTTACCTCGATCTTGGAAAATCCAATGTTATTTTTTGTGTCGACCTGATAGATATCAAGGAGTTGTCCTCCTCCTTTGTGTTGTTTTAGAGATTGATTAGCCTCCTCATCTTGCAATCACACTATGGGGGTGGGGAGCTGCAACATTATGGTAAACACTGAAGGAGATAAAGAGATAGGCTATTGTCCTTGGACCTGGACTATTCCCTTCTTTGAATTGAATTTGTTTGCACACTACTGAACAAGTTCTCTAAAGTTTGTTACCTCTTAAACACAATCGGTAAGGCCTATGCCTAAATTCCAGATCAGATTCATCTTTCTCTCAGTCAGAGGGGGATCCTTGTAGTAGTTGTATTATCGTGACCATTGGAACTCTTGATCTTCACACCCAAGTGTGTTTAGTGTATCCCCACAACACAATTTTTTTTTCTTACTTGACATTATTTCACTACTTTATGTTTGGAAATAGGTGGCACCACTGTCGATATTTACAGCTTGGCATATTAGTTATTATTTTAATTTACCACATATTACCATTATGGTTTAATCAGCGTAGTCCTTATTTTAAAATTCATGGCCTACATGACAACATTTTTGAATTTATTACAAGGTTTACAGGATCTTCGTGAATTTAGTAACGACATTATGTTCACACAAGTGGCGGTTGATGTGGTGAGGGAAATAAATGCAATGGGAAAGTTGTAATGGGATTTCATGGCAGATGAAAAGTGGTTAAGAATGGAGGTGCATTAAAAGGCCTGGAAGGTGTGTTATGTAGCATGAGAGACTGTAGGTCTATGGGTCTGGGAGCACATAGGAATGAAAAGGTAAAAGTGGAAGCGTCCTACACCTGTAGTAAGAAAATTGTCTAAGTATGGGAGAGGGTGATTTTTTGGTTAGGGAAAATCAGAGGTATATTTTGTAGAATATGGGATTGTGGGTCGGCACTCATGTGGGTCTATGGACATAAGAAAAGGTAAATGGGATAGTCATTCATCCCACATTCACTTTTCAAGAAAACGACTTAGTATGAAAAGGTAAAAGAAAAGGTGCATTTAGGAGGACGTGGAGGTAAGAGGTGAAATTTGTGGGTAGTGTGATTGTGGGTCTAGGGATTTATGGGTATGTAGGTCTGGGACATGTTGTACTCCTGTATCGCTACTCCCGCATTACTCAAAAAATGACTAAGTGTTGGAAAATTTGAAAGAGGAGAAACTAAGTATAAATACATGGGTTAGCAGGTGTGTGGATATAAGAATTTAATGGTAATATGACCTATGAACTACATTTTAAAAGGAAAAAGAGACTAAGTAAGGAAATTCAACAAGAAAAAGAACAATAAAAGAAAAATATTAAGTATAGGTATGAATGTTCAAATATTGATCACGAATGTGGATCAAAATTTGGATCCAACTCTAGGACAATGACCTTTTGTGGGTTTCTAAGAATTCCAAATCTTCTTCCAGGACGAATGGAGTAAAAGAAAAGAGTAAAGAAAAAAGAAACTAATAGATTATGTACAAAGGAGTACCAAGAGTGACTATATACAGTTTTTTGACTGAGGGGTTTCAACAGAAAAAATGTTTCAGATGTTGCCCATTTACAAGAAACAGTTGAATTATTCCTTCCATATCCTTCAACAAGTATTAATTATAACCAATAACTTTCTCAACTTGATATGGACCGATCCAGAGAGCTTCAAATTTTGTGTGGAAAGATGGTTTTTCCTTTTCTTTGTTCCACAACAAAACTAGTTGATATTTTTTAAAATCCTTTGAAGTAGTACTCTTGTCAAAGTATTTTTCGGCCACCTGTTATCTCTTGTTTATTGCCAATATTTCCTATTCCCTCTTTTCTTCTAACCACAAGAGATCATTATTTATTTTTTGCATTGGTGAATGTTCTTCGCCATTATCGTTGTTTTTAAAAAGAGAAAGGGAATTCAATTCTAAATGTATCTGTAATCTTGCTTCTTTCCCATAAACCAAAGTATATGCAGAATGTCCAATACTATCCTTTTGAGTAAGACAGCTGGCCCAAAGTGCATATATCAACTTGTTATGCTAATTATTGTGGTTAGACTAAATTTTATTCTTGATAATTTGAATCATAGTTTTGTTTGTTGACTCTACCAAGCCATTTCCTTGTGGATAACAACTGGATGATTAACCCATGATGATTCAATATTCTCCACAAAAGTTTGTAAATTTTGACCCAATGAAAATCAAGCCATTGTCTGTTATGAATTTTTTTGGTACATTGGATCTTGAAAAAACATTTTCCTTTAAGAAATGAATTAACTGCTCTGAATTTTTATTTCTCAAAGGCACTACTTCTTTCCACTTTTTAAAGTAATCATTTGCAGTAATGATATAAGAGTGGCCTTTGCTAGACTTGGGATTTATAGAACAAATCACATCTAAACCCCATTGAGAAAATGGTTGATCCACCATTGTATATTGTAATGGCATTGCAACCCTTTTCCTGAGAAAGTCTGACATGGAATGCATTTTCGAACAAACTCATAAGAATATTTAAACATACTTGGCCAATAATAATCAACCTGAATTATTTTGTAAGTTGTCACAAATGGTGACAAATGTCCACGAAAAAAACCACTATGAAAATCTTGAAGTATTTCTCTAGACTTTGGATGATCCAAGCATCTTAATAGAACACCATCAAAATTTCTTTGAAACAATACACCAGATACTAGAACATATTGATTTGTCTTCATTTTCAAGGTTCTTCTTTCTTTAGAGGCCATTTCAGGAGGGAATTGACCAGACTTCAAATTTAAAATTATATATTTATACCATTATGAATTCGCCAAACTTGTTCCTTGTATTACAACATCAAATTCATTAGAAGGGAAAATGTTAACAGATTCGATCCCAATCATGAATTTACATAATATGTGCCCTTTGACTACTTTTAATGGTTTAATTTCCAAATCATATTCTTAAATATTTTCCAACCAATTTTCTCATCTTCCTTCTCTAAGTTGTTGATTTAGCAACATTTTTACAGGTGAATGTGGAACATAAACAATGATATAAGTTTATTGAATAATTTAATTCATAATCATGCAAGGTTTTACTCATGAAAGAATTGGGAGTTCTTCCATTTTCTGATTTTTCAAAGTTAGTATACAGGCAATGGTTTCATCTGAAGCAAATGAATACAATATGAATTCTTTATCAAAATTAGGGATGATAAGAATAGGAGCGGTAGTAATGACATGTTTGAATTCTGTGAAGGTTTTTTTAATATCAAGTTTCCATTCAAATTTGGTATCTTTCTTTAACAACTTATTTATTGGATTGACAATGGTTGCATAATCAAGTACAAATCGTCGAACAAAGTTTATCTTTCCAAAGAAAGATTGCACTCATTTTCTTGATGTTGGATGATTTAGGTCATTTATTTCTTTGACTCTTTCTAGATCAATATACACTCCTTCTTTGCTTAAAACATGGCCTAATAGCTTTCCCTCGGTTATGGAAAGCAAGCACTCTTTATGTAATGGCCTCATCAATTTCTCAGGTTTCCAACAGTCTTTTCTCATACCAATTGGGTTCTTCAATAATCTCATCTACATCCATAGCTCTTTGGATTTCTTGGGTTTTAGGTATGCCTAACCACGTTTTCTGTGTATCTCTTTTTTCTTTTGGAAGAGGTGTATACAGTATGAGTTTTTTCAAGATTTTTCTTTGGTGGGTCCTTATCACCACCATTGTATGAACTTCCACTCAATGTTTACCTCATCTCCATACCACTGCTCCTAGGTTTTGTTCTTACTGGGGCACTTTTTTGGGAAACAGTTGGTGAATTGGCATTTATATCCGCTACTCCTCTACCATGATAGAAATGTCCTTCATTGATACCAATTAATTTCTCCATGTCATTAAAAACCTGGTCAAATAAAACTTCAGGGAGATTAAAATTATCTCCACCTCCTTCTTTGAACTACTAAATTTTGGTAAAATAAGAAAAATAACCAATTGAGGCCATGTGTGCAGTAAACATATCATTTGGGTCGAAACCCTCAACAAGTTCAGTTTCTTTTAAGCCGAGTTGGTCAAGATGAGTTGCAAGTTCATCCAAATGGGATATGTGTTTTACAACGATTTCTCCAATTTTCCAAGGCAGTGGGATAAATTGTTTATTTATCTTCTCGTTGAAGAAGTGATCCCAGGACTTATATTTTCTACAAACTTCCACAACAAAATGTCTATCTAATACATAAAATATGAGGAGGAAAGGATTTTCTTCACATCCAAATAACTTGATAATACTAAAATCTTCGGTAGTCTCAAAAACTCATTTCATCACAAGAAAGGTGGTGGATTCAAGTGATAATATTGAAGTATTCACACCAAAAAATAACTTTTTAAACTCTGAAATGAAATTATTGTGAACCGGGTAAAAAATGTATTGATCTGTGTGCCTCCACAAAGTTGAATACCATGCGAAGACTAGTTCAATATTAAAATCAATGCTTCTTTCGCTCGACAAGTCTTCAAACACGTGACAGTAGGCTATGGAAAAAATAAGGTAGGATGTCATATAAAATTTCTTAGTATTTTTCAAATTACTTAATTGAAATGAAATTTCACTAGAAATAATGTGACCCCAATCTATGATGGCATTCTCATGCAAAGCGAAATGAAAATCATAGATGATATTTCATAGTACAAAGGATGTGGACTCAAAACCAATTATATGAGCAAATAACCAGGCAAATTCCCTATATGGGTATTTCAAGGAACTTACCTCGATCTTGGAAAATCCAGTGTTATTGTTTAGGTCAAACAGATAGTTATCAAGGAGTTCTCCTCCTTCTTTGTGTTGTTTGATAAATTCATTAGCCTCCTTTCCTTTTAATCACAATGTGGGGGTGGGGAGTTGCAGCATTATGGTAAACACTAAAGGATCTAAAGAGACAGGCAATTGTCCTTTGAGCTGGACTATTCCCTTCTCTCAATTGAATTTGTCTGCACACCACTAAACAAGTTCTCTAAAGTTTGTTACCTCTAGAACACAACTAGTAAGGGCTATGCCTAAAGTTCAGACCAGGTCCATCTTTTTCTCAGCCAAAGGGAAAGCCTTATAGTAGTTGTATGCTCGTGACCATTGGAACTCTTGATCTTCACACCCTAGTGTGTTTAGTGTATTCCCACAACACAAATATTTTTCCTTACTTGACATTATTTCACTACTTTAGCTTCGGAAATAGGTGGCGCTATTGTCGATATTTATAGTTTGGCATATTAGTCCTTATTTTAGTTTACCCTGTATTACCCTTATGGTTTAATCATCAAAGTTGTTATTTCAAAATCAATGACCTACACGAAAACATTTTTTAATTTATTACAAGATTTATGGGATCTTCGTGAATTTAATAACGACATTATGTTCACACAAGTGGCAGTTGATGTGGCGAGGGAAATAAATGCAATGGGAAAGTTGTAATGGGATGTCATGGTGGATGAAAAGTGGTTAAGTATGGAGGTGCATTATGAGGGTTGGAAGGTATGTTATGTAGTATGTGGGACTACGGGTCTGTGGGCATGCGGGCCTAGGCGCACATGGGAATGAAAAGGTAAAAGTGGAAGTTTCCTGCACCCGTAGTAAGAAAATTGGCTAAGTATGGGAGAGGGTGATTTTGTGGGTCATGAAACTAAGAGGTGTATTTTGTAGAACGCGATATTGTGGGTTGGTGGGCATGCAGGTCTGTGAACATAAGAAAAAGTGAATGGGATGGTCAGTCATCCTACATCCACTTATTAAGAAAATGGCTAAGTATGAAAAGGTAATAGAAAAGGTGCATTTTTAAGGACATGGAGGTAATAGGTGCAATTTATTGGGTAACGTGATTATGGGTCATGGGACTTATGGGTATGCAGGTCTGGGACATGTTGTACTCCTGCATTACTTGGAAAATGACTAAGTGTTGGAAAATTTGAAAGAGGAGAAACTAAGTATAAATACACAAGTTCACAGGTGTGCGGATCTAAGAATTTAATGGTAGTATGACCTACAACCCGCATTATAAAAGGAAAAAGAGACTAAGTAAGGAGATTCAACAAGAAAAAGACCAAGAAAAGAAAAAAGATTAAGGATAGGTATGAATGTTCAAATATTGATCACGAATGTGGATCAACAAGGTGGTGCTCCTATTTCTCACTCAGATATTTAATACACTTGCTTAGAAATCAGATTTATACATTCAACATCAATACCTGTGAGTGGACCAAGTGGTAAAGTAAGTGAAAAAAAAATTTATAATAGAAATATAATAACCTCACATGTAATAAACAAAATAACTACATCCATTCCATCGCATCCATTAACTCGTGTAATGAGAGAAAAGATATTGAAGCAAGACTCATGGACAAAAAATAAGATTGATGGCCTAGAAATCGGAGAGATTTAAATGATTCCATTCATTTAGAATCATAATATGCATAGGAGAAACATACACAAGATCGCACGCTTATACAAAGTCTGAAACCACAAATGTTATGAACTCCTAGAATAGTTCTCTACAAGAGAAAAAAATATTACAAATCGATGTTCAAGTTCGAATAGTATGCATGTCTATTGTAAGACATAATATTATGATACTTAAACTATATAAAAAATGCATTTGTCCAAACGAACTGGGATGGGGCTCCCGTGGAGAAAATAAATAATAAATAGCAATAATAACCTTGAAGAAAGAAAGAAATGAAATTAGGAATCGACTTTATGATTAAATAGTAAACCAATAAAGTTGAATGATTCACGGACTGAGAAAAAAGAAGGAAAATGTTTCAAAAATAAATGTGCTCCCGAAAAACAACAGAGGAATGGTGGATGGATGGATGTCTCTCTCTCTCTCTCTCTCTCTCTGTGATGTCCCTGATGAATATGACTCTCTTCTTATTTTATAATCTTGATCTTATTGAAGCTTATTTAGGTTTAGGTTTAGGGTTTTATTTTCCCCTTTCTAAATATGAATTCAAATATGTCTGCCTCCACATGGGACCCACTTCATACATTCATGAATTTATTTTAATATACCATTTTCCCAAAATAATTTGTTTTCAAGCCAGAAATGATCATGACTATATTTTAATTTTTAGGGTGTGATAACTATCATGTCATCCATGGAAACAACTTCTAAGTTTTTATTCATGTCTCCATATTTCTAGTGAGCTATTGTTTGCTCAATTTCGACATAGGGATCAAACTTTATGCCCTCTGGAAGATAGGCACTCATTAGTTGTTGATCTATTCTCCACATGAATCTTGGCTCTTGATTTGAAAAACCACCATATTCATCCCACATGCATTGTGGGGGGGGGAGGGGGGGTTATTAGTTATATGTTTATAAAGAAAATGGTATCTCATATTATATTTTTGTGAAGTAGAGATAGTCATGGAACATTGCATAGCTTGTGCATAGTATAGCTTTTGGTTGCCACCTCATTACCCAATCATCGCACCAAGTCGATGCCCATTAATCCATGTCCAAAAAATATCATTCAAGTGTCACCCAAGGATAGGTCCACTTCACTACCACATGTCCCAATATGATAGGTTCACTTCACTGCCACATGTCCCAATATGATAGGTCCACTTCACCACCACATGTCCCAATCTGATAGGTCAACTTCACTACCATGTGTATCAATATGACAAAAGAGGGGGGAGGGGAATAAAACTTTGGAAAATAAATGAAAAAATAACTAAATGTTTGGATTAAGTCTTTGGATTGTGTGGAAGTCAATGTGTGAAGAAATTATAAAATATAAAATATAATAAAATGTGGAGAAATGAGTTGTGCATAGGTATGGTTGAGTGGGAAGTAACGAGTGTAGAGTGTGTGGGAATTAAGGATTTTAAAGTGTGCGAAGGTTAGATGTGCGGGAAGTAAGGAGTGTAAATTTCTTCGCACAAGAGATTATCCTTCCCCACAACCTTGAAAATGACTAAGTATAGAATGAATGTGGAATATGAAAAAGTGACCAAGTATAGAGAGTTGAGTATGGAGGGTTAAGAGAGTTATGGAAGATGGAAAAAATGATTAAGTATGGAGAATAAGGACAAGAAGGAAAATGACTAAGTATAGGGTATGTAGAGTAAGGAAAATGGCTATGGGACAGTAGTATAGAGAGAAGTGAGGTCATTTAGCATAAGTGAAAATGATTAAGTGTTGGGGGTATTGTAGAATGTGGGAGAAAATTTGCATATCTTGGGCATATGACCATTGTTTTAGATTTCGTAAAACGATGGATGAAGCTAACACATAGGGCTATTCAGTGAGAATATGGACACAAGCAATTTCCTCATTTTACTGTATTTTTCTTTTCTTTTCTTTTTGTTCAAAAGATAAACCACCCCTATTGGTCTTTCATGAAGAAGAACTACAATATTGAAATTGATTATGACTTCATAAAATTGTTGGATCTTCATAATCAATAGGTAAAGGGTATTTGGCACTTTCTGAGTTTGAAAATTTTGGTTCTCATTTGAAAGAGGCATAAATTCAAATATCCACCCCAATAACCTAGTTGATGGGTGTCGGGGAAACACATCCACATTGATTTAATTAGGCCCAATTGCTCCAATTATCTTTAAATTACGCATGTATGATGGAGATAACTCCAAGTACTATTTCTTTGTAAAAATATTTCTTCATCTATTAGTATTATTACATTATTTATTGTTTCTTATTTTTTAAATGAGTAGAATTTAAAAGATTATTGTAGTTTATGTATATGTCTCTATCCACGTAACAAAATAATAATTGAAACAAACACTTATATTGATTTGTATGAATTATACCAAAAGGATATAAGTTATTCTTTATTTAAACATGTTTTATTATACATCAAAGTGATCTTCAACATTGACGTCAAGGTCTAATTCATTGCATCATAATCTATTTGAAAATATTCCCTATCATTAAATGGATTAGACAAAACCACATTTCGTACATTTGTACATTTAGAATTTCATCGATATCATCATCACTACTTGGATGCATTTCATTGTCATCGTAGTCACTCATGTGAAGTGATTAATATTCCTCCATTTCATTGTCATTATCGAATAAGTCATCATCTAGAAGGTCACCTTCTTCTTTGTCCACTTCTTCATCCTCCCATCTTCCTAATACAAACATTATAGTTATTATTCTTAGATCATGCCTTCCAACAAACCATCACCTTGTTTTATCTAGAAATTCTCTATAAAATATATATTTACATTGATTTGGAAGAATATGGGACTTTGCAGTTAGTTTGTGTGTAGTTGTTTTAATCATGGAACAAAGTTACTCACTTAACAAGAATTGTGACCTCAAAACAAGAATTATAGCTCTAAATATCCATATTTTTGCATCAAAAACACCAAAATCAACCTCTGAATCGAAAAAGGGTGCTCCCATAATTACTTTTTTTTTTTTTTTCGGGTTAGAATTACAACATTTTTCCACCATGGTCTTAAATCCCTATAAAGTTGCAAATAAAAACCTTAAAATCGACCCCTAAAAAAAAGTGATGCTACCGGCATCACCTTTTATTTCAAGGTTAAAATTACAGCTTAGTTCAAATCCTGGCCTCCATAACTATTATCGTTCCAAGAAAAAACCTTAAAATCAACCCTCGAAACAAAAAGTGGTGCTAGCAGTAGCACCCCCTTTTCTTCGAAGTTAACACTACAATGTATTTAAAACCATGGCCTTGGCAATTGGTATTGTTGTGAATTGAAACCACGATATCAACCTCCGAATGGAATGGTACTATAATTAACACATTTGTTTTTTTTTCAAGCTTAAATTTATAATGTTTTTTGGACCATGGCTTAAAAAGATGACACCATTGTAAACAAAACCATAGAAAAGATATAATAATAATAATAATAATAATAACATCAAATATAGAGGGTTAAACTCTGCCAATGTGATTGGATTTCGAGGGTTGTGTTCTATACCGCTGCCAAGGTTTGAAACTTGAGGTAGTCAAAAGGAGACACCCAAAAAAATACAGCCATGTTAAGGGTTGGTGTGGCCCAAGTCGGGTGTGATCCTCAAGTGGTTTTGACGACTTAGATGTCCATGGGCCATGGTTTCTTAGACCACAAGTTAGTCCTACAAGTAACGGACACACTAACAAACCAAAAAAACATCAAACATAGAGGAAAAAGATTATATAAAAAAATAATAATAATAATAACAAACGAATATTTTAAATAAATAAAAACATAATAGTATTTCTAAAAAGGAAATTTTAAGAAAAAAATCAAATAAAAAAAATTACACAAAATTTGACAAAAATATAGTCATCTAACTAAACTAAACTATAGAAAAAAAAAAAAAATTAAAAACGAAATTAATTTTTTATAAAAAAAAAAAATTAAGAATAATAATAATTTTTAATATACGAAAGATTAATTAAAAAACAAATATTTTTTTAATTATTAAAAATATGTTTAAAACTTATTTTATGAACTATTAACAAAAAAAAGTCATTTAAAAAGAAAAGCGAAAAAATAAAATTAGAAAAATAAAATAAAAAATTTTGAAAAAAAAACCTAAATTTTAAAATAATAATAATAATAATAATTACAAACAAAACAAGAATTAACCAAAAACAACAGTGCGGGTGATTCTCAGAATCACACCCCACACCACTTGCCCCATTTCCCCCACCTGACAACAAATCTGCGCCCCCCAGACCTGCCTCACCACCACAAGTCTTGTCATTCCCACATTTTCTAGATCTAGAGATTCTAATTTTTCTAATGCCTCAACCTCATCTGCCCAACTTACTGGAGGAATGGAGCTAGGATGAACCTACCTTTATTTACCCGCATCTAGAGAAGTTGAATCCTCTTTTTTCTCCAGCTTTCGAGGTGTTTCTTGTTGCATTTCGGATTGCTCTTTAGTCTCTATTGTGACCTTGTTGTCCTCTATTTCAAATTTTGAGCCATCCAATGGAGGGTCCAGAATGGGAGAGTCCACATTGGATGGAGCGTCATTGGCTATCGATGAAGCATCTTTGGCCTCCTCCTTGAGAGGCTCTGCATTTGAAGAATCTTCCTTGGAAATAAGTTGGTGATCAATGTGGGAGCCAACCCACCAGGTTGATTTGTGTTTCTTTCTATCTTTCTTAGGACCCCTACGGCATTAGGTTGCCAAGTGACCTATGTCAAAACAGGCTTGGTTTTTGAGTCAATGAATAGTTATCCCATGTCAAGATTATTTCGATCGGAAACTCTTTGTTGAAATCCATTTCTACACAAATCCAAGCATATGTGCAGATGTTGCATCTTTCTATTTCAAGACTTATGTAATGAAACCTTCCTATAGCATTACTGATGGCACAGAGAGAGGATGTAACACACCCACTACCATTATTTTTAAAAACTTTGGGTTAATCTCCCATACAGGAGAAATCTCCACAAACCCGTATTAGCGAAATACCAATCCCCGGTTCTATATCGGGAATTCGGGGTTTCTAGTGTCAAGATTCATTCACCCTCAAGACTCGCGATTCCCCGAGTCCCGACGCGCTCCTCTACGCATAGCTCTCTTGGTTCAGCTCCCGAATCCACAGGACCTGCTACCATATGTCCGCAGCCTTATAACTACCCATCGGGGTTTCGGGGTTTATGATGCCGCGATGCACAGGCCTTCGTAAATTCCGAACCTCCGATTTTCGATGCCACTTGGCGTTGACTCACGGCCCAGCTTGGCCTTCCGACACCTGTCCCTTGCTTTGGCGTCTATGGACCCCACTCCCTATGATGACATGGAGTGACACATGTCCTCCACTGGAAAGCTATGACTGTGGGACCGTCGCTTTTCGGGATTTCGCGACTTCTCCTGTCGTGAGTTTCTCGTCACCGAAAGTCCCGAAATGCCGAACCCCGATCCCTACAGGATCTTTGGACACGCGTCCCTCAGG
>ML839044.1:30608-57039 GCA_009831015.1 Picea engelmannii
TAAGTATCACATGAAATACTAATTTTCAATTGTTTTGTTGCAGAAAAGAAAAACAAATAGAATCCATTCATCACATAAGACATGACGATGAGGAATTAAATGGTTGATTGCAAACTTCGTGAGTATTTACATTTTCATCATTTGTTAAGATTTCATGTTTGTTTTGATATTTATATTTAAATTATTAATTTACACTTGTCCACGTATGTCTTCTACTATGTGCCAACATACAAAGAGGATCCAACCCATGAATTGATAAACATTGGGTTAAGTATGGGTTTTGAGTATATGTTGAAGATTGACAATTTAATTGAACAATTTGTAAGTAACTATGATTTCATGTTTGTTTTGATCTTTATATTTAAATTATTAATTTACACTTGTCCATGTATGTCTTCTACTATGTGCCAACATACAAAGAGGATCCAACCCATGAATTGATAAACATTGGGTTAAGTATGGGTTTTGAGTATATGTTGAAGACTGACAATTTAATTGAACAATTTGTAAGTAACTATGTTGTTTAAATTTGTTTTATAATTAATGAAAAACAATAAAATTTTATATTGATTATATTGATTATGCTTTGTCATGTCGTATTAAACATGTCGGGAACAAAGTATGGAATGTAGACATCATAGGAGATTTTGAGAGAATTCATGAAGCATGGCTTCGAAAGAATGTGTATTGTTTATGAAAGAAGTGGTGCTAAGGTATGTTTTTTGATTTACACAATCATGATATATATATATATATATATATATATATATATATATATTACAATTTATTTATAAGTTTGTAGATGGAAGATGAAGGGGAATAACATAAAAAACAAGTCGATCAAGAAAACATTATGTTAAAAAACCAAAGTACAATATCACCTACAAATGATGAAGAAATGAAGCATGCACACATCTCAAACAATGTCAACAATTCAACTGATGAATGACAATCAATATAATTGAGTGTTATTGCAAGTTGTATGCTTTAGAATATTTGTCTCTGAAAATTTGATTATTGTAATAGACCTTTACGTTGTCCCTTTTTGTGAAAATGGGTCTCTTATTCATATATAATAAAATGGGTTTTACATTTCATTGCATTGTCGAATGTTGTAAAATGTTGCGTTACTGAATAATTAATATGTGGATGATTTACATTGTTACAAATAACATAGGTTTAATTGGTTGGATAATGCATTAGTGCAATCATTATATTGAAATGCAATAATGTAAATATAAAACAATATTGTTATAAAAAATATTTGATTTTCAAATAATTAAATGAAAATTTGTAAAAAATAATGAATTAAAATATATACATATCAGTGCATTGTATTATTTTGAACTCACTAGATAGTGCATGCCATAATATAGACATCGGTGCGTTTTGCGGAGTCATATGCATCGATACATATTAATTATAATGAGGAACTGGTACATACTATTGAGAAAATGCACCAATACCTACTATAGAGAAAAAACATCGTTCCATAAATGATATAACGTACAATAATATTTATCGTTTCTAAATTGTATGGTGCTCATGTTTGAAATATAAACTAAGGCACTAAGAATAATTTTCGTACTGGTGCATTGCATTTATTACACGCAACAAGATTCTAAATATTATTTACGCACTGATTCCTTTACTATATTATACGCTCTGGTGCATACTAAAAATAATGGTGTCGATATATCGATACATACTAATTATAGAAGCATCAAGGTGAATGTTGTATTAAACACACCGAGTGTTAGGATAACATGATCACACCAGGGCTAAATATAACTTAATTGCAATGCGGTGGACAAATCATAAAGTTCACTAGTGCATCATACAAAAACAACACATAATCAATGCGTAGTAATTATAAGAGCATTGGTGTTCTACCTACGGCGAAAACGATAGAACTAGTACACAATAGTTATAAATGCACCGGGGCATTTTTTATTATATTAAAATCTGAGGTGGTTTTAAATTATATTAATGTACACGTGCATTTTATTATAGTAATGTACCAATTTGTTTTGATAAGAACAACACTGAAAAAAAAAAAACCTTCATTACAACCTCCTCCAACCCAATTTTTTTTAGTTATATGAAACATTTGCTAAAACCTATGCAACCAATAGAGGAGGTTGTAGTGGAGTTTTTTTTGAAAATTTTACCAAATTTTGTAACACTAAAAACCTTGGCAAAACCCTCTTATAGAAGGTGTTCTCTTTGTAGTGAAAAAATTGTTTCCTTTTGAGGAATTTTGGCCTCAATTTTTATGAGGAGATTGCATCCCTCAAGGATAAATCTTCATTTTTACAGTAATTGATCTGTTGTTGTGGTGATTCTCAGAAGGAATTCAAGGTCCGTCTTGATCTGTGGCATCAACCCATAGAGGAGGATATTTATTTTATCACTAGGTTGTCTAATAGAGGGGAGGTTTTTCCCTAATTCCTTGATCTATCATCCAACATTGCAGGAGAGAGCCAACTGACATATGCAGATAGATATGCTAGTGAGGACATTGTTTCTTCTATGGACTTCCAGGTTGTTGGTGGTCAGTTGTGGATATATGCATTTGGTGTAGATGAGGTTAGGTTCCTATCCCTTATTATCACGTAAATGCCACCTTAAATTTGATGGGAAATGCATTAGTTGTTGATTGATGTACTATGTAGATAGTTTAATTTAGAGGCCCCTACTGATTAGGTGGTCAAAGATTTTTTTGTGCTAGTTTGTTTTTTTCATTAGGTCATTGTCACATAGTTTTTGATTGGAGGTTATTATTCCCATTTGCGTCAAATCTATTTACATTATTTTTGAGGGGTTTCATGTCACTTGATCGACAATACCCTGCTTCCCTGCTAGGCCTATGACTGATGTGTGTATGAACATGTGTGGGAAGTTATTTCCCAAGAGGGACTAGCCGGAGTGGCCATGTACTCAAGTTAGTAGATACATGTTTGATTTTTTGGCTGGAGAGCACAATCATGTCCTTGATCTTGTAAAATACCTGTATGTAGGAATGCATTAGAGATGATGTATCAACATCCTATTTATTGCAGACAATCCACCAGATGATAGAGGTAATATCATCATTATGTTTTGATAAATCTAGTTGCATAATGTTTTGTCTTATTTAATGCACATGTAATTTATTGTAACATTTTGTTTCAATTATCTGATTATCATTGTCTATTGTTTTGAAAATATTGACACATATGTTGGGGATGAGCCTCCCCATCACAATGAGGAGATGAAAGAGGTATCTCAATAGCATCTAGTACACATATTTGACATGCCACACAAGCCAAATGAGAGAGTCGAATTGAGGTGGAAGATCACATATGTGGTCTAATTTCTAGGCAAGGAGTGACAAATATACACGTTAGAGAGATATTATGGGTACTAGAGCTATATGAGATATGGTCGACCATTCCTCATGACATGAAGCTACTCATGTGTCATGTTTTTGGTGTTCTCAACCTGATCCAGAGGTTGAGGGATGCTTCTCATTCCACTTCATCTAGGTAATATTTTGAGGATGATGCTCCCTATCCTCCACTACATGATTCTCCACCACCTGACCCTCCAATAGACCGACTACTATCCCCTCCACCACCTAGTCCTCCTCCTCCACATGTGTAACCAGCTACATCATATTCCACTGATCCTCCTCCTCCTCCTCCTCCTCCATGTGTCACTAGAGACAACATCGAACGATCCTCCTCCTCCTCTACATGATTATGATGGAGAGATATATCCGACTCTACTTTTTTCATTATTATTTGACATGGGTACTGATATACCCTCTATCTTTGGTACTAGAGGAACTAATGCCTCTGGCTCTAGTGGTGAACTTAGCTAGTAGTGTTACTTGACATGTATATTGATTGTTGTATTTGACTTTATATATATATCAAGTCAAATACCCTCTCAAATATTTGACCGATATACCCTCTACCTCTGGTACTAGAGGAATTGATGCCTCTAGCTCTAGTGGTGAACTTAGCTAGTAGTGTTCCTTGACATGTATATTGATTGTTGTATTTGACTTGATATATATATATATATATATATATATATATATATATCACTTGTGTATATTATGTTTTTTCATATCATTTTGATGTTGTTGTTGCTTAACAATATTGATTATTTCTTTGTTTTTAAATCAAATTGAGATGTATCTTTCATTTAAATTTAGAGTTTTCATATAATGTTTAACAATAGTTTTATGAAATCGTTTAATTTGGAGAAAAAAAGTGATTGCAAAAACTTATAACCATTAATGCCATATACTGTTTAAATCTTCTTCAAGGTGAATTGTTTGTTGTCCAACAAGATACAATATGTTGATTAAACATGTCTACAAAAAAAATACATAAATATCATGACTGAAATGACTACGACTTGAATAATTATTTATTTTTCATATATTTTTATAATAACATTATGATATAATTATTCACAAACATTATGATATAATTATTCACTAATAATAATGATGATGTAATGATACTGCTCTTTTATTAATTTTTACTATTCAAAGATTACAAGACAAAGCTATAATATATTTGTTTACGAAAATCACAATTATTATATTTTGTTTTTTCAAAGATTTTAATAATTTATATTATTCAACTATTATAACATATTAAATATATTTAATTAAGTTTAAATGATTAAATATGAATAATATATAATAATAAGTTTTGGGCTGAAATGATTTTACAATTTTTAACTCTATTACCAACTTTATGAGTCTTATATTAAAAAAATATGTAAAAGCATGTAAGTATTAGTTGAATCTTTTATTAAAAAAGTGTGCTAAGTATTGTATTATGTTGATTTGGTATTAAAATGTATGCAAATATTGGATTTGGTTAATGAATGAAAAATTAATTTGAATAATTACTCTTATGAAATGTTATTTTAATGATAACACTATAGTAATGGTTCATAATTAAATTTATAATAGTTATATTTAAAAATTTATTATTTAAAAAATATAATTAATTAACTTTATAATAGTTATATTTAAAATTATTATTATTTAAAAATGAGCATATGGAAGTGTTCCTACATGTCTTTTCTATATCATCTATTGGATTCTTGACCGCAGTGGGAGGTATTAGGTTGTCAAATTTGGGTAGTTGATGGTTAATATAATGAGACACTGTAAAACATTAAGGCTTCTCCTTCAACCCTTTACAATTTAAACAACCACATACAACTTGGGCATCATAAAATAGATCTAATTCTCGGTGTAATATTGTTGACCCAAACTTTTCACTAAAATATGGCATGTTACAATTGATAGGGTAAAACAACTGTGCATTTTCATCAAACATCTTCCTACAATATCTTTCTCTTGATAAGATCTTGTGACATTAATGGACTGTTGGAATATCTTGATCATGAATAACGATCCTGCAAAATTCAATGAACAATTATTCAAATGCGCATGCATACATAACATAAATTCAATGAGATAAATGAATGATAAATAAATTCTAGACTTACCACAAACAACGAGGGATAACTTTAAGAAATTGCAATGATAAGGAATCTAAAGAATTGAACAATTGATATTATAACCTTTTTTTTTCTGCATCTGAGCCAAAACCATCATCAATACATGAATACATTCTTAGAAGAAAGCTTGGGAAGCATAGAACAATCTAATTTCAAATAAAATTTTGAATGAATTTTAAAAGTTAATGGTGTGCTTAATTATATTTTGACACCCTGGTGCTTCAATATATACAAAACACACTGATGCACTAAATTATGAAAGACACAAAAGAGAGACCTCCATATTTTCCTCCGCAAAGAAAAACCTCTGCAAAATTTAATTGCAGATGTTTGCTTTTGTATTTTGTGAATTAAATTGTTTTTCGGTGCATTTTTATGTAAAAACCATACTTATGTTCTTTAAAGCACAAGTGCTACAAAGTGTATAGCACATTGAAAAAACAAGTTACAAAGAAAATAGTGTGTACATTTATCATCAATGCACCAAAATATACAATGAAAAAATGAGCGGGAATTTCATTTTTTCTAAATGTACGTATTTATAAATGAAAACCTTAATCATTATTTCATTCTTTTATCAAAATTTAGAGGGGACTTTTTTGCAAGAGAGAGTTACCAACAAAGACTTTGGAATGGAAAGTTTTTTTTTGAAGAACCAAATTTGTAAGGCATCACATTATGTCACATACAAATTTGTAGAGGAGAAATTCCAGGTATGTGAATTCATTCTATTGATAATTTCAATATTTCCCCTATTTGATTCAAAAAAAATTTAGTGCATTCTCAAAAAAATAAAATGATTTCATAGTTACCTTCGGTATTGGAATACCTAGCTTCTTTGTTGTTTCTTTTGGATTCCCTTTCTATATTTCAGAACAAGATTTTTTTTAAGAAATAGTTTTTATAGGGTTTCTTTAGTTGTATATGGGGATATTGGTATCCGTTTAAATGGGACCACTCATTTCATTGGATCCCAAATCATGTTGCTATCAATTTTCTTTTAAAATAGTGATTTTCCACTTAACAATGCACATTGTACAGGAATAACACATTGGTGTGCATGTTCCTGTCAATAACACTGTTGAGTTTAAAATGAAAATAACATTGTTTTTAATATTGAAAGCGTTATGTTTTAAATTTTTTCACGGGTTTGGCGGTGCACAATAAACAATAATGAGACACTGATGCTTCTATCGATTTATAGAGCACTGCGTGAATATAACAATTTGTAAAAAAAATGTTATCAATTTCATAAGAGCACAATTATCATATATCGATGCATATTAATATGATCAACACAC
This sequence comes from Picea engelmannii, assembly GCA_009831015.1. Taxonomy (NCBI): domain Eukaryota; kingdom Viridiplantae; phylum Streptophyta; class Pinopsida; order Pinales; family Pinaceae; genus Picea; species Picea engelmannii. The sequence goes on from ML839044.1 coordinate 37,445, forward strand.
TAGTGCATACTATTTTATTATACACACCAAAATCTTGGTTTATAAAAATATTTTGTAATTTTTATATTTGATGATTTCTTGTTTTTTTTTTTTCGAAAGAAGATTGTTGATAGAAGTTCAAGGAAAACAACTTATTGCAGCGAGTGAAATGGTAGATCATCCCAACAAGAGGACAAGACAAGTTATTTAAATCTTGTTAAAAATTTAATATATTTGAACTATTTGTATGTTTAAATTAATTATGCGTACTGGTCAAGGCATGTCATGCATAGAAAAAAATTGAAGAAACTTGATAAAATTGTTTGCAATTTGAGTGTAAAAAAGCATAAAATATTTATGGAAACATCGCAAAGAGATGAATTAGGTGGATCAAAAGGTAATCAACATGAAGTTTTCCTTTGAATTTTTACTAAAAATGAATTTCTTAACATTAATCACTAACATGTTTTAAACACTCGATTTCACATTTTTCAAATGTTGTGTAGGGATTGATAACGAGGAAACAAAATGTCGTCCTAAAAAGATCAAAATTACGAAGGATGTAAATGATAATGAATTGGTCCTTAGTTCATCTAGAGTGCTGTTAAAAGTTAACGAGAGGGGGAAATCATTTTACAAAACTTTGAGAGATATCGTGGAAAGAACTTATAGACGTACTTTCCACTTACAATACAAAAATCAACCCAATGACTATAAGAATCAGGTTATATATAAACTACATGGAACATTTCCGAAGCAATGGTCAATGGGACTTGCAATAGAAACAAATTACAATAACAAAAAAAGAATGATTTAAAAAGTATTATTACTAAACATGTTTTTGTATATAATGTTCCAAAAATTACCAAATTAATTGTTTTTGCTATATTTACTTTCATATCGATTTTTTTTTTAATTTTTTATTGTGCTTTTCATTTTTTAGGAAGAGTATGAAAATTCCAAGGGACAAACAACTGTAAAACCAATACATTCCAGTAGTGATATCCAAAAAAATGTACAAGAAAATGGTAAAAGAAACAAACATAATTGCATCACAGGATGAACCATCCCATCAACAATGTGCATCAACGATATGTAATCATTCATTTATTATTTTATATACAACAAATTTAATTATCGCATGAAATACTAATTTTCAATTGTTTTGTTGTAGAAAAGAAAAAAAAAATAGAATCCATTCAACACATAACACACGACGACAAGGAATAAAAGGGTTGAACACGTAGTTTGTGAGTACTTACATTTTCGGCCTTACTTAAGATTTCATATTTGTCATGATCTTTATATTTTAATAATTAATTTACACTCATAAATGGATGTCTTCTAATAGGTGCTAACATACAAAGAAGAGACAACTAAAGAATTGATAGACATTGGGTTAAGTATAGGTTGTGAGTATATGTTGAAGTATCAAGGTTTGATTGAACAATTTGTAAGTAGCTATGTTGTTTAAATTTCCTTGTTTTATAACTAATGAAACAACAAAAAACCTTTATATGAATTATATTGAATGTGCTATGTCATGTCATATTAAACATGCATGAAACAAAGTATGGAGTTCAAGCAACATAAGAGATTTTGAGAGACAACATGCAACATGGCTTTAAAATAATGTGTATTATTTATGAAACACTCGCTGCTATGGTACACTTTTTGATTTATGCAATCATGTATATTCCACTGTATATATAAATGTAGATATACTTATTACACTTTATTTCTATGTTTGTAGATGGAAGATGAAGAGATAGAACATCGAAAACAAGTCGATCAAGAAAAAATTAGGTTAAATAACCAAAGTACAATATCACCTACAAGTGATGAAGAAATGAGGCATGCTTGTAGTATGAGCGATGAAAAAATTTCAAGTGATGAATAACAATCAATATAATTGAATGTTAGTGTAGGTTGTATGTTTTGGAATATTTATCAGTGAAAATCACGGATTTTGCTTAATGTAATTGACATATTGTCCCAATTTCATGAGGACATGTTACCAATAAGTGTAACAATTACATATTGGTTGCATTTTAATTATTGTGAAAATTTACGTTTTTCCATTTTTTATGACGATGGGTCTCTTATTCATATATAATAAAATGGGTTTTTTAATTTTATTGAATTGTCAAATGTTGTAAAATGTTGCACCGTTGATTAATTAATATATGGATGATTTACATTGTTACAAATAACATAGGTGTAATCTATTGGATAACACATTAACACAATTATTATATCAAAACACAATAACAAAAACCTAAAAATCAATATTGTTATATCTTTTATTTTTTATTTATTTTTTATTTTTTTTTATATCTTTTTTCTTTTGAGACGATTAATAAAAAAATTGTTAAAAAAACAATCAATTAAAATATATACATATTGGTGCACTATATTCTTTTGAACTCACTAAATGGTCCATGCCATAAAATAGAAAACAACACTTTTTTATGAGTTATATGCACCAATTCCTATTAATTACATTGAAGCACCGATGCTAAAATCTATGAAAATACATCATTGCTTTAAATAACATAACTTACAATTATATTTATTGTTTCAAAATATTATGGTGTGAATGATTACAATACTCTCCAATGCTTTACAAATAATATATGAACTAGTGATTTACATATAATATACACACCGGTGCTTAGTAACAAAGAATAATGCCGACATATCACCTCAAATGTTTGAAATTTCACTTCCCTCCAGTGCACATGCTAATACATGAGCCAATGCGTACAAATTATACAAGCACTGATGTGCCATAACAAAAATAATGACTTGGTGCATAATATTTGTACGATCACCAGTTATACATACAACAAATGATATGAACTAGTGCATACATAAACCCAAAAAGCATCAGTGCTACATACCCAAAAAAAGGTGGAATCGATGCGTAATGAGTACAAGAGCACCAATGATTTTTATGCTTATGTTTGCACCAGTGTAGGTTACTTAAGAAGACACCGGGTGCGTTTTACCAATACAAGCATTGACCAAAAAACCTCTGCTAAAAACTTTGCATGTCTATTTTTTTTACTTATATGGAACATTCGTTAAAACCTCCACTATGAATAGCGAATGTTGTATCACATGTTTTTTTTTTTTTAATTTTTCCGAATCTTGTAACTAAAAATATCCATAAAAAACTCCACTACAAGGTGTTTTCCTTGTAGTGATTATATTATTTCCTCTTAAATATCTAATGGGCCTATGCATTACCCATCAAATACTAAGTGGGTCTATTTCATGGTTATGACCACATTACATTCATTATCCCCTTGGGTACCTCCCTAGGTACCCCATATTATCCTTCCTAAGTACATTACACCAATTCAACTATCTGTTATGTCAATTCAACATAAAAAAAAAGTGGTGGAATATACCCAATCAAGAAGATAACATAAGTTGAAAATCAAATCTACAAGTACACAATAATTAGACAACTAGTTCAACCTCATAAATATATAAAATGTGAAGTACAAGTACATACAATAAATTTATCATAAATATTGCACTAGTCAAAATATCTAAACTATAGCTAGGAAAACCATAAGAAAACCTTACCCACCAACTCCTCCTAGATAGAAATCACTCCTACCCAAACTTGGTCGCTCAACTAAATATCCTAAACAAGCCAGCTTCACCATCAATTAGTCCTTCTTGGAACCTACACTTGCATCCTAGAAGTGCATAATATATCTTGTTCTCTTCTCCTCCATGAGACACATATCATTTAGCACCAGGGTTTCCAAATGCCATAAAACCTTAACCTTTTTCTCTCACAACCGCTACAAGATAAAATTCTATCTTTTCCCCTCTAATATTTATCATAAACCCTAGTCTTATTTGAATCCTTAGGGTGAAATCCTAACCCTTTTATTTCCCCTGAATTTCCTCCAAGAGCCTAGCATCCAAGAAAACGAAAGCAAATATATATGTAGGAGAGTATAATAATACATGTTCATCCTAGTATTGCATCTTTAACTTAAGAATTCCATATCAAAAGTGAACAAGTAGAAGTGTGATCAAATGATTCTCTCCTACCTCTATTTATATGAGAGTTGAGGGAGGACAATAATATAACAAAGTGGACCTAGTCCACTTTAAGAAACCTAACTCTACATAAGATAGGCCCACATGTGAAGCACTCCAACTCTAGGTTACATGTGTCAAGCTCCTAGGAATGCACATCCAACAATCAAGGCTTGTATTAACACTCCTTAGGTAAGAAACAATGCTTCTCCTCTAAAGGAATTCAAATATCCAACACACCTCTTAATCCATGTGTACCTGTAGGTCCATGACACCTAATTGATCACTCTTGAATTCATGAGTGCCTCACCTCATTGACCAATATCTTATCACATTCATTCGTAAAGAGGGGTTTACAATTATGAAAAATAAAGTCAATATGTTGTAGGTATTGCAGGGTGGGATTTGGGGTATCAGGGGATTTATAAATATTGGAGGGTATAAAAAGGGGTGTAACAATTTGTTTTCCCCCAAGTCTGTAATTATGCTTAAAAATTCATGAATTGTAATTGATGAACATTGTGATTGTGTTTCATGATTAATGCAAACACCTACCAACTGATTGAGGGGAAGCCTAGAAGTCATGAACATGATACCACGAGAGGGAGTGGTGAAGGGGAAACGGGGAAGTTTATGTGAATAAAATAGGAAGATTTCCTAGAAATCCAACCTACACTTGCATGACCTCGAATTAACAACATGTTTGAATCACCTTGTCCACCTTGTTCAAAAGAAATCTTGTTAATGACTTCATATTGAGTGGTTGGGGTAGTTATGGTTTCCTTCAGAACCTATACTCGGAGGAGTGAAGGGTTGGATACAAATATCATCTAGGAGTACCTTGGAAGTTCCCCTTCGATTCAAAATCCTTACTAGGTGGGGTGATCCATATGGATGTCAGTGGCCTCCCACCTATTCCAACTGGCTCATTTTGATAGTTTTCCAGTTCGACAGTTTTTTCCTAGTTTTCGGGTCCCTGACTTTCGGGGCCATTTTGAGGCCCTAAAGAACGTTTTTAGGGCTCGCCACACTCAAAATATGTAGAGATTTCCACACACAACATGTGTAGTCCTCGGATATAACTTTCCAACGAGCTATCGTGCGCCTAAAACTAAGATCGTATGCAAAAGTTAAGACCTCGAGAAGTTGATGTACTAACTTACCCAAACGGGGCCCACATGACTTTTGGCGCTTCATCTCCCAGGGTTAGGTTTTTGGATGTCTAGGGTTGTTGAAACTTGACACTCCTGTTTATTGTAAAAAGGCCTTGAGAGCCTCATTGTAATCATCTTCTTGCAAATGAGCGCATTCATCACATCTCTTCTCAGATATAAGCCGCCACCATTCTAGCAAGCTTGTTTTTCGCTGCATTTTACAGTTTTAGCTTATTTCCTTATTGAATAGAAACCAATTTTACTGTGTATCTGTTATTCTGTGTTAAGAATATTTTGATAATAATCTTTATTCATTTCATTCTGCTCATAAAGTCCAGATCAGTGGTATCAAAGCAGTCTTCTCCTTGTCGTTCTTAATGCATGTCCCCAACAAGGTCAGGGTACAAAGAATTGGGTCTCGAGCTTGTTTCTCTTGAGGAAAAAATCTCTCACATGCCCAAGTGACCTCTCATGGCGGGAGAAAATAAAGATGATGAGACATGGGATCCCTTGAAAATTTTGCTCGAGGAATCCCTCACACAACAAAGGAATGAGATGATGGATAGTTTTGCACAAATCCTTTGGCGACTACCAAAAGGTGATGCATCTTCCTCAAATGGAGGCACCACCCCCTTCAAGGTACAAGTAAAACTCGATATTCCTATATTTTAAGGTCATATAGACACAAATGTTGTAGAAAAATGGTTGAATCTTCTAGAAGGGTATTTCTATGTCCATAACTTCTCGAATAGCGAAAATATTACTTTTGCGCTCCTCAAAGCAGTTCCACGTGTCAAATATTGGTGGGAAACATTCTGTGAGTAGAAGGAAACAAAGGAACCCTCATTATTTATAGTCGCAGTCACCTGGGATTCCTTCAGGGATGTTATTAAGGAACAATACTACCCTATTGGAACTTATGACGACCTGTATACAAAATGGACCACACTGCGACAGGGAAGAGACCAAGCAGTGCCCGAGTTCACAAATATTTTCCATACCTTGCGCACCAAGCTGGGTATCAAAGATTCTGAGTGACATTTAGTGCTCAAGTATTGTGGCAGTATGCATAGATACATCCAAGCCAAAATGGAGTCTCTAGACATCTCATTCTTGGGCGTAGCCTACCGATATGTCGTCAAAATTGAGTAGAAGAGCAAACAAAAGACACATAAATTTGGGCCTGGGAACCCCGCACAGAAAAATCCAGGAAAGGGTGGTCCCAAACCATAGAAAAAAGGATAGATCAAAGATGGAGTGCCTCAGGACAACTAGTCCAGGTCGCAAGCAAAGATGGACACTGGAAAGACAAAGAAAGATACCGGGAAGTGGTGCGACTTACATAAGAGCCCCTGGCATAACACTGTTGATTGCTGCTCAAAGAAGTCACTGGTGGTTGAGGTGAAAGCCTATGAATCAGATGCGGGTTCTAACTCTAAGTCAAAACCAGAAAGGGGGAGATAGATCATTGATGAAGAACCCACTACTACTATTTCTACCACCAAGCTCTAGCCCGATGAACTAAACGAGCCAAAGGAAGGTGAGCACCTTTTTCATTCACAGATGTGGGTGAAGGGTACCCCACTGCACTTCATTGTTGATAGCGATAGCCAGAAGAACCTCATCTCAGAAGAGGTTCTCAAGCGACTCGCCTTGCTGAAAATGCCACATCCGCAACCCTACACCATCGGATGGCTCCTCCAAGGAAGTGACATCTGCATCAGCAAAAAATGTCGCCTATCATATGACATCAAGCCCTTCAAAGAAAAGGTATTGTGTGATGTTTCCCCTCTCGAAGTTTGTAATGTTATTTTGGGCCAACCATATTTATGGAAACGCCATGTTGTATATGAGTCTAGGCCTCGCAGTGTTATTATTACTTTGAACAAGAAATTGTACAAGATATCGGAGGCAGTTCCACCTAGTGTTATTTTGTTGATCTCTGCTAAGCAATGCATGAAGGTCATCTCTTAGATGAGGAAGTTTGTCTTCTTCATGATTCGCTCTCCGAATGAGAGAAATATTGCAGCCACATCCAGGGTATCCGCAATTGACCTCTCCACATAGCAGAAGCAAGTGGATAAGGTCGTGGAAGCATACTCATATATCTTCTCCTCACCTGTCAGGGTACCTCTTCACTGTTAGGTCAAGCACCCCATCGATATGACCCCCGACGCATCACTGCCCAATGGACCAGCCTATTTCCTCTCTCTGTTAGAGAATGAGGAGATCAAGTGGAAGATGCAATAACTGCTCCATAAGGGGAACATCCGTCCTAGCTCATCACCTTGTGGGAGAAAAATCGTGCTGGTACAGAAGAAATATGGAACCTGGCGACTCTGCATTGATTACCGGGCCCTGAATAAAATCATAGTCAGAAACCGGTAACCAATTCCCTGAATCGACGACCTCCTTGATCAACTCACGGGGGCCAAATACTTCAGTAAGATTGATCTGAAATCTGGCTACCACCAGGTCCTGATAGAACATACAGATGTATGGAAGATCACCTTCAAGTCAAAGGAAGGTCTTTTCAAATGGTCGGTCATGCCCTTTGGCTGGACAAATGCTCCGACCACTTTCATGAGGATGATGGATGATATCCTACGAACATTCACAAATACTTTTGTGGTGGTTTATTTGGATGTCATTCTCATTTAAAACAAGACTTGGGTAGAACACTTGCAGCATATTCAACATGTTCTTCATACCATGCGACAATGCAAGCTATACACCAACTTAGAAAAATGATCCTTTTGCATGGACATGACCCATTTCCTAGGCTACATCATTGATTATCATGGTGTACATGTGGATCCAGATAATATCCAAGTCATTTGTGACTGGCCAACCCCAACCACACTCACTGATCTCTAGAGATTCTTGGGCCTTTACAATTTCTACTACAGGTTCGTGTTGGGATTCTCCCATATTGCATGGGCCCTTAGCCAAGTAACCAAGGGTGGTGGTAAGGAGAAATTTTTGTGGGGTCGGTCCCAACAACAAGAATTCGATGATTTGAATCAACACTTCTTCTTAGCCCCAATACTTTCACTACTGGACCTGCAACAACCCTTTGAGATCGAGACAGATGCTCCAGACTATGCTGTGGGCGTTGTTCTCACTCAACACGGACACCCTATGGCCTATCATAGTGAGACACTATCATATGTTGTCCGTAAGTACCCTACTCATGACAAAGAAATGTACTCCATTGTGAAAGCATGTCGTGAATGGAGACATTACATTCTTGGGAAGGAGACAATCATCCACACTGATCATAAGCCATTGCAGTTCATGCAGACACAAGGAAAATTGCATAATGATTGCCATCAAAAGTGGTCCACATACTTGCAACAATTCCACCTCAACATCAAGTATAAAACAAGAAGCACCAACTGCATCACTGATTTCCTCAGCAGACCGCCATTCACAACACTCACCACGGTGCTAGACTCTTGCGAACATGAGACCTCTGGATGGCCCCAACTCTATGAGATAGACCCATAATTTGCCACCACCTACCAAATGTTGGGTGAAAACATAGTTGTCACTAATTTTCATCTTCAATATGGGTTGTTGTGTCGTCTGGGCCATATCTATGTTCTATGAAGTGAGCGAGTGAAGATGATTTGGGAATCCCACTACAGTCGGGTGGCAGGACACTTTGGCATTGAAAAGACAGTGGAAATGATGCAAAAACATTTCTACTGGCTGAAAATTTGACAGGAGGTCAAGAATTATATCAGGTTCTGCAGTTCCTGTGCTATTTCCAAACTGACCACTAAGAAACGGGGCCTGTACACCCCTTTGGCTACTCCTGACAGGCCATGGGAATCCATCTCCATGGACTACATGTCAGGCCTCCCGTCCACCGAGCGGGTAAATTAGTATGTTTTTGTGGTCGTTGATCACTTTTCTAAGATGGCTATTTTGGCCACCTGCAAGAAGAGCATCACAATAAAGGCCACTACCAATCTCTTCTTTGAACGAGTCTGGGTACATTTTGGAATCCCACAAACCATTTTCTCAGATCGGGACAGTCGATTTCTTAGCACATTCTAGTCCAGACTCTGGTCATTGCTGGACAACAAGCTCAAAAAATCCACGACCTTCCACCCCCAGACATATGGCCAATCCGAGGTCATAAATTGTATGATCGTGCATATCCTTCACATGTATAATTCCAAGCACCCTCACACATGGGATGAAAGTCTTCCCCATGTCCAACATAAATACAACCGAGCCTTTCATAACTCAACTGGACACAACCCCTTTCAGGTGGGGTTGGGATTACAACCACTGGGTCCCATATACGTTGCACTACCCCTTTTGATAACCTCGACCGACTCATCTCCTACTCCAACTAAAGCTGACAAAGTCACCTGGTTCATTGAGCGGATCCAAAACATCCACCAACAGGTTCAGGACATCCTACATAGGTCCAATGACAAGTATAAGCAATTCCATGATCAACACCGGGTGCCACATAAGTTTCAGGTGGGCGACAAATTTTGGTTGCATTTGTAGAAAGAACGCCTTACCGGACCCCATCATAAGCTTCTCCCACTCCGTTATGGGCCGTACACCATCACTAAGGCTGTGGGTGATAATTCTTTTGAGCTCAACATTCCTCCTTTCCTTGGCCTGCACCCAATGTTCAATGTGGATCTCCTTCGAGCTTATTTCCCATCATTATTGGACACCTCAGAGATAGTTGTACAACTGAAACCAACAGATCTCAACCCCGACTACATACAACAGACATCCAATGATCATATTGTGGACAAACAGGTCAAGGGCACTCACCAGCTAAGGATCCAACTTTATCGAGTTGTCAAAGCAGGGAAACTCCTACACCAAGCCAAGTCGCTCACCCAGGGACAAATTCAATAGAAATTTTCTCATATAATGGGGGAACTCAACGCAATGGAGACCATTTCTTCCTAAGGGGGGAGGATTGATCTAGATGGATGTTTATGGCCTCCCACCTATTCCAACTAGCTCATTTTGGCAGTTTTCCAGTTCGATAGTTTTTTCCTAGTTTTCAGGTCCCTGACTTCTGTGTATTCCTCAAATATACCTTTCCAACGGGCTATCGCGCACCTAAAACGAAGATCGCATGAAAAATTTATGACCCTAGTAAGTTGATGTACTAACTTACCCAAACGAGGCCCACATGAATTTTGGCGCTTCATCTCCTAGGGTTAGGTTTTTGGATGTCTAGGGTTTTTGACGTTTTTGTTTATTGTAAAAAGGCCTTGAGAGCCTCATTGTAATCATCTTATTGCGAATGAGCACAATCGTCACATATCTTCTCAGAGATAAGCCGCCACCATTCTAGCAATCTTGTTTTCTGCTGCATTTTACAATTTTAGCTTATTTCCTTATTGAATAGAAACCAGTTTTACTGTATATCTGTTATTCTGTGTTAAGCATATTTTGATAATAATCTGTATTCATTTCATTCTTCTCATAAAATCTGGATCATGGGGGGGGTGTGTTCTTTTGATAGAAGAAAGTTGAGGAACCCGAGGGGAAGGAGAATGTCCTAGATCAGGAAAGGAATGAAAGAGTGGAGGTCGCAGACATAGTGGGGGTAAAAATAATGAGTAGAGAGCTCAACAGAGAGTGCATGAAATACTGGAAGAAAAAATGTCTGGGAATTTTTCATGAGGAAAATATGAAGCTTTCCTAGAACTCAAATGGTTAACAATGGAATAAAGAATACCTAGATCCAGACTAGAGCAGAGAGGGTCGTGGGTTGGTGCCTGCTGGAAAGAAAATGGTACTGGTAAGGGGAGGGAACTGAGGGACTATGAAGCAGTGAAGGGAATCCCTTGTGTAGAGGAAATCTGGATGGGAAGTAACCTAGTAAGCTCATGGAGGAGCTGGGCTTAGTGGGAAGATGGGATTTCTGTTGTTTCCAGTGTAGTGAAGGAGAGTAACCTTCCTAACAATTTCATTAACCTAAAAACAAATTGGTGAGAGTCCCTTGGTGGTATCATGGGATGGAATGGGGGTGGATTTATATAGAAATAAAAGTGCAGTACAACCTACGTTTGGGTGGAAATGCATTCAACTTCAGTCAGTTGGCAAGATAAAATTGGACCTAAAATAGATAACATGTTTCTCAATGTATCTAACCAATGTTTGTTAATACATGTGAATATCGTTATGTTCTTACAATTAGTTTTAGATATGATGTTTGAATGTTAAAATATAAGTTTGATAGGCACAATGTAGTCCCTTCTAAAGGATTAATTTATTTCTTGATATTATTATATTTGAGAAGTTGAATGGAGGCCTTTGACCCTATGTTTTCCCCAAGCCGTTGAATGGAAAGTTTACAACATGAGAAAATATTCAATATGGGAGCCATTGAGATGTGTTGCTTGTGTTATGAATACAAGGGTTAGAGTTAAAAAAATTATGGATGTTTCCAAGGAGGGTGTGAGTCGGATCGCCTTGGACGCCCCTTAACCTTTCTAAAATACTTGTCTAAATCCCGAAGAAATATCATCCATTGATATGATGCATAGAATTGATTCTGACCGTTCATTAGAGTTTTGGGATTTGGAATTTTTTTTTCAAATGGAGAGCCTCTCGAAAAACCTTGGAAGTATGCCAAGGTGAACTTTTGACATGGAAGTTCCAAGTCTATGAGAGTTGTTGATTTACCTAGAGAGTAGACCGACAAGATATGGACTGTAGATCTATTGTGAGTTAATCTGAAAATCTTGTCAGAAATATGGAGTTTGGAAATATCCATAGAAAATGGATGAGATGAAATTGTGATGAAAAAGTCTCGAAGGAAAAGGTTCAAGAAGACTAGAGCAGTATATTTTCCAAAAACCCGGCCATCAAGATCTGAGCCATTGATATTACTGTGGGACCATCTCGTGGAAGAGCCTTGTTAGAGTTATAGAGTTCTTTAATGACCGAGAAAATTTGAGATCCGAGAGATACCTGACCATTAGATGAGGAGATCTGATTACCATCAGATCTGTTGAAATGATGTAGCTCAGAAATAACCATTTGGATAAGTCATGAGGTCGTGGAGGAGGTAATTCCCGATGACAAGGGCCCAAGTGAGCGAGGACAATTGATCTACTGAGGATCCCATATGATGGGATCCCAACCATAGATATTTTCGTAGACCCCACATAATGAGGGAGGGAAGGGGATTGGGTGATACCATTATCCATCATGTGTTTGAAGGTTTCGAGTGAGTTCATAACTGTTGATTCCCCCTAGTTCCCGAGCTTTGGATCTGTTGGGACTGAGGTCATCGGAAGGAATGGATCGAAAGAATAGGTTGGGCATTGCACAACCTGTCTTCCCGATGAGGAAGAATTTGACTCACCACCAACCGTTGATTTTACTTGAGTTAAGTGATTTAGAGCCTTTCATATGGTGAGTTTATCTCCTGGATCATGGATTTTCATTCTGCCGAAGGATTTCTATGGGAATGAGATGTGTTCGAGGACATATCAATGCCACACTAGTACACAATCTAATGTTCCAATTAGTATAGATGATGTGGAGGAATCCCCGTGCAACCATGTTGTACAAATATTGTGGGAAATGGTAAAACCTGTAAGACCCTAGGAGGTCATCTTGATAGGTATGGAATTGTTGTAGACTGGATGGAAAAACCAAATGAACACTCCATGCGAGTACGTGTAACACCATGTTTCCCCCAGTCTGTAAAAATAACTATATTGGCCAAGAACTATGGCAAACTCAAAGATGTGAATGTTTGATTGGACGAACCTTTGCATAAAAGGTCGATGAATTTAAATTATATAATGAATATGTGTTGCATGACTGCTGGGAGGGGGATGTGCTAAAAGAGACCACGATGGATAATGAGAGGTGGTGGAAGGGACTTGGAATGGTTGCGTTAACTTCCACCGAGCCAGTACCGTACTAGTTTATACTTGCTCACAAACCAAAGCAGCTCTCTGATCCTGGAATGGATTTCCATTCAGATTTGTAGGTGGGGAGGATATTCAAAAGTTAATGAGGGGATGGGGGTGAACCACCCATCCGTAACAACCCTCAGACATGACCACAGACGATGGAATTCACGCCACACGCAACCTTGCATACAAAAATTGGCAAGAGAGGAAATGTGGTAGGAGAAGAGTAGTGCGCACGACAGGGATCGCGAAAGAGACTGGAGAATCTCTGGAAATGCAGGGAGTTTTGAATACCAGGAGAAGGAGAGTAACCTTCGTCCTGGATTATTTTCCTGCATCAGGAGAAGGAGAGTAACCTTCATCCTTGATTTCTGTTGAGCTGGAAGTAGGAGACTGAACCTCAAAGCATCGTGGTCTAGCTAAGGGGTGGCTAGTGGTAAATCCGTTTGGAGTCACTGAGCCTATGGTTGGGTGGAAATGAGCACCCCTCTTAGTAGTTGCATCACGCCTGGTAGATCTGATAAGTGTTTTATACCTTGTATTTCGAACTGAATATCATGAGTACATGCTTATGTTTATATGCCCATAATAATTTATGTGTAGAATGATTGTCTAGTGTGTTAGACTGGAAATAATGGATGCCTGTGTATGCTTACATGCCATAGTCAATTTCTATACAAAGGATTAAGGTCGGGGCATGAATTTTCTCCACTGAGAATCGTCATGTTTGCTCGACTCTCGTAATGTTCCGGGAAGGCCCCTCGAGAGTACTCTCCTCTGGGGATTACCACATAAAACTTGGAACTGTGTTGAACCTTTACCCAGAGACTCGACTAAGATTAGGGATGATTGCCCAAGAACCATCTAAAGGTTCATGCAATCCAAGCCTGTAAACCTTATGCAAGGAAGGATATCTCTCTAAGGTCTCGGAGTCATGGGAATTTGAAGCCCCAAGAAGTTGAATTTCATGATTCAAGCTCAGAAGGGATAGCGAGCCCAATTATAGAAAGAGATAATACCCTATCATTTGGTAGACGAATGGTCGGAATCCGATGGATCTAGAGAAGGAGCACATGCGTTAATACCTCGCCCCTTTCAGACTTCACAAGTAGCGATGGGATCCAAGACCGTAGATCCAAGGATCTGACAGAGCCCTAATGACCATTGATATTAGCCTTTGTATAGGAAGGAGAGTAGAATTTCACTGACTCACGACTTGGTGTGGTCAAGGGTAGGGATACATGAACGCACAATTCACGAGATTGCGATGTGATCGTGACCATTGGATCCAAGGCACGAGAGAACCGTTGGATCAAAAATTTCGTGGTTATTGCCTATCGGAGGTTCGTAACTTGAGGGAGTTTCTTTTCGATTATAGAAGTCATGAAGTGACGAGTGCCGAGGGCTTGTGCAAACACGTGACCCATCCGTGAGTGGGGACCGTGTGGTTGATAGGTGGCGTAACAACAAGCGCCCATAGAAAGGTGGGAATGGGTGATAGGTGATGGACACATGTCACCTAGGAAGGAGTCAACCCATTGTTGACTCATCGTATCTTGGGAACTCGCGAAGGAGGAGCATGAGGGATCAACACCCCAACTCGGGAAGTCGCGAGATGCGAGTAGCGCTAGTATTTAGCCTAGGAAGCGGGTGACCGGTGGTGGACACATGTCACACTGGGAAAGATTCAACCCATTGTTGACTTATCGTGGCTCGGGGTTTCGTAGGGTGAAAAAGATGCACCTTGATTGCTAAGGCCGTGAAATGCCGAGAGCCCAGGTCTCGTGTGATGGGCAGCAACAACACATCTCGTGAGAAGAGTATAGAGAGGTTGACAAGTGGTGTTTGCACGTTTCCTTGGTAGAGTTAATGCAACATTGACCTCTCGCGTCTCGGGGATTCGAGAAGGAGGAGCATGAGAGCTCAACACCTCAACTGGTGAGGTTGCTAGTGGTGCTAGTGTTTGGCCTAGCCTACGGTTACCTGTAGTAGGCGCTAGTGAGGAGGGAGCCATACCCATATAGTATCTCGAGTATCGGTGTTTGGAGAAAGGGGAGTCGAGAATCTTGATTCCCAACTCGCGAGTTGCGAAAGGCGCTTGCGCTAAGGCCAGCTTGTGGTCATTTGGAGGAGGATAAGGGAAGAGAAGGTCTGCGCTAGGCCCCATAGAAGTCTCGAGGATTCTGTTCCTCAAAGAAAAACACAAAAAATCTAAGTTGTTGTAGTGGGTGTGTGACAAATTGGTATCAGAGCTTGGTTACAACACTTGGCCTTCTTGGGCTCATGAACGAGTTGCGTAGAAACTCCATTTGAAGTACTCTTAAAAGGAGTAACCCTCTATCTTAACCCCCTTTAGAAAAAGCCGAAGTTAAGAATGAAAATTCCTATTGTGTGTATCGATTTGAAAAATATGAATTATGCGCTGATTGTGAATGAATATAATGTTGACTAACAATAAGTGTTTTTCTTGCACACCAAGCAGACGATCAACCGCGGGAAACTACAGACGCATAGAATGGTGATGCACCATGAACTGGGGGATGGCTCCCACAACAGAGACGAAGAGTCTGACGAAAGGAGAGCGGTAGAGACCCCTCTCGATCTAGCTGAGACTGTGAGAAGCCTCATGGTCGAACTACAGAGTTGAAAGGCTGACAATGAGAGGTTGATAAAAGAGAAAGAGAAGTAGACATAAATTAATGTAGTCTTGTTGTAGAGTTTATCCGACATACAAAGACAATTGCAGCATGAACCTGACACCAGTCACGCGGACCAACAACAGACAAATAAAAGTTGAAGTCCACCCGAGATACAGAAACATGGTCTTTTAAGTGGCCACACTGGGAAGAGCACCTGGAGAAAGGTCGACCCCAGAGATAAGGGACAAGCGTCAGACGATTCCTATGGAAAGGAAATTGGCGACTCAGAGGGATATTCTAGTAGCATAACTAGTTCTTATTCCCAAAGAAAACGGAAGAAGCGAAAGCATTCCAAAAGTCATAATCTCGAAGAGTTCAAGAAGGCCAAACCACCCTCTTTCGACGATGAAATAAAGAAAGGGGAGGAAGCGGAGGCCTGGCTGCTTGGACTAAAGAATTATTTTAGAGTCCATGACTTCTTAGAAAACTTGAAGGCCCGAGTAGCCACTTTCAACTTGAATGGAAAGTATTCCATTTGGTGGGAAGACCTTAAGAATGTAAAAGGGATTCACGAAGAGGACCTATCTTGGGAACGGTTTGAGAAATAATTCAGAAATAAGTATCTGTCGGAAAATAATTTCGACGAAAAGACTAAAGAATTCTATGAACTCAAACTGGGGCAACGCACCATAGAGGAATATGTCAGCAGATTCCTCGAATTGTTGAGGTACGTACCCTATATAAAAGCAGAGAAGGAAAAGGTGAAACGATTCATCAGTGGACTACCTAAGGACTATCAAAAAAGGATTGATTTTGACGATCCAAAGACCCTAGAAGACACTATCCGAAAGACAAGATATTGTTACGAATAGTTGGGGCATCGGACAGAACCTCGCAAAAATTGGAAGCAAAATAATAGTTCGGGATTCCAGAAAAAGGGGTTTAAATCCCCAAGATTTAAAAACTATAAAAAGGACTCAAGGATGAGCTTCCCAACCCGAAGTGAACACCAACAGAATTTCCCCTCCCAGAGCGGGAATAAACCTTCTGGATCTACCCCAGGAAAGATTGATAACCCAAAGAGAGAACCCTTGAAATGTTGGGGTTGTGGAGAAGAACATCTACTGAGGGACTACCCGCACCGACAACAGAACAGTCGGAGAATTTACAGCATTCAAGAAGCTGCCACCATCAATGATCTGGCCAAGAGTGTGCCGCAAATTTATGCAGCCTTGGATAATAAACAAGCCGACCAACAAGCTTCAGTGGTGGAGATGGAAGGTATGATCACCAACCATCTAGTGTCTATTCTAATTGACCCTGGTTCAAATTTGAGTTATATAGCTCCTAAGGCTGTTGATAAGTGTAAATTACAACCAAATAAACACGCCAAGCCATGGTTGGTACATTTAGCCACTAGGACCAAAAGAAAGGTAGTGGAGGTCATACCAGCTTGCCAATTCACTATGGGTGAATTCCCCACCTAAGCAACCCTTAACATACTACCCCTAGGATCATATGACCTGTCGATTGGAATGGATTGGCTAGCCACATATAAAGCCAGACTGGACTGTTACCATAAAACTTTAGAATGTGTAGGTGAAGAAGGAAGAAGGATAACCCTTCGAGGGATCCAAAAACCTGTCTCGGTGAGACATATATCAGCCCTTCAAATGAGAAAGTATTGCAGAAAGGGATGTCTACTTTATGCGATACAGGTGTTGGAATCAGTTGAAGATGACAAACCAAGCCTCAAAGACCACCCCACACTAAGAGAATATATAGATGTATTTCCAGAAAAGGTACCGGGTCTACCTCCGATAAGGGACATTGACTTCTCGATAGAACTTGCACCGGGAGTGGTGCCAGTGTCTAGGACACCCTACAGGATGAGCACACCCGAGCTAGTTTAGCTTAAATTACAACTAAAAGAAATGATGGAAATAGGCTATATCCGACCCAGCGTGTCTCCATGGGGAGCACCCATTTTGTTTGTAAGGAAGAAATATGGTACCCTCTGACTATGCATATATTATAGACAACTAAACAAGGTAACCATAAAGAACAAGTACCCCTTACCCAGGATCGATGACTTTTTCGATCAATTGGGAGGTGCTTCCATCTTCTCAAAGATTGACTTGAGATCTGGATACCATCAAGTCCGAATCAAGGGTGAAGACATCCACAAAACTGCCTTCAGGACGAGATATGGTCACTATGAGTTTTTGGTAGTACCATTTGGATTAACCAATTCCCTTGCCACTTTTATGTGCTTGATGAACAATGTGCTCAGCAAATTCCAAGACAAATTTGTACTGGTTTTTATTGATGATATATTAATTTAATCCAAGAATAGAGAGGAACATGAGGAACATCTTAGACTTGTACTTCAAGTGTTAAGAGAACATCAACTCTATGCCAAATTTAGCAAGTGCGACTTTTTCCAGAAGCAAATACATTACTTGGGCCATGTCATATATGAAGAAGGAGTAACAGTGGACCCTAACAAGACCAGGTCTATCATGGAATGGCCTACCCCAAAGGATGTTTTAGATATCAGATCCTTTATGGGCTTAGCAAGATACTATAGGAGATTTATAAAAGGATTCTCCAAGATTGGTTGTCCAATCACTGCCCTCCAGAAGAAGGGAGATAAATTCACGTGGACACAAGAATGTGAAGACAAATTTCAATCCATAAAACATCTACTGACCCACGCACCCGTGTTGAAGATCGTTGATCCTGAAGCTGACTTCCTCGTGTGCATAGATGCCTGCAAGGAAGGGCTCGGAGGAGTCCTTATGCAAGGAGGAAGTGTAGTTTTCTATGAATCCCGAAAATTGAATGAGCACAAAGTCAACTATGTGACCCATGATTTAGAGCTGGCCGCCATAGTGCACACCTTAAAAATGTGGAGACATTAGCTCCTGGGGAGGAAATTTGTGCTTATGATAGACCACTGTGGATTGCGATATCTGTTTGACCAACCAAATCTCAATGCCAAACAAGCTAGGTGGATGGCCCTCCTTAGTGAGTTTGATTTTGAAATCAAACATGTTAAAGGAAAGGAAAATAAGGTGGTCGATTCCCTTAGCAGAAGTATGAAAACAATTCATTTGGCAGTGGTGAGCACCTGTGAGACGAATGTCAAGGAAAGAGTAAGGAATAAACAATAAACAGACACATTCTTCCAGACCGTGACCTCGTACTTGGAGCAAGAACCCACAGGAATAAAGTATGAAGGCTACCAGATGATAGATGGAGGTTTGCTAACTTACAAAAACAGATTGTATATTCCAGAATGTGATGACTTGAAGAGGTTCATAATGGATGAACTACATAAAAGGACATATACTGTTCATCCCGGATACCAAAAGATGATCAAAGCCACCAGGAAACAATTCTATTGGCCTGGATTGAAGAAAGACATAGCTGAGTACTTAGCCAAATGCATAGAATGACAACAGGTTAAAGCAGAACACTTACACCCCAAAATATTATTACAACCTCTACCAATCCTGGAATGGAAGTGGGAAACCATTTCCATGGACTTCATCACCGGATTACCAACATCGACCAAACAGAATGACACCATCATGGTAGTGGTGGGTAAATTGAGCAAGTCTACCCATTTTATCCCCGTCAAATCGACTTGCAAGGCAATAGATATCGCCAGCATATTCATGAAGGAGATATTCAGGCTACATGGTATGCCTAAAGAGATTGTGTCTGACAGAGACACGGAATTTACTTCCAACTTTTGGAAATCCTTGATGGCTGGTCTAGAGACCAAATTACTATTTAGCACCGCCTATCATCCTCAAACCGATGGA
>ML839045.1:0-43538 GCA_009831015.1 Picea engelmannii
GACACTTATCCAGTTGAGTGATTTTGAGGTGTAACACCACCGAAAGCCTGTCACTGCCAGAATGATCAATTTTTTGCACAGATCGAAGTTTTTTGAGTTGGAATGGTTTGAAACCTCTTCGAATGGACATTTGATGAATTGTCAAGTCATATCCAATAGCTATTTTTGATGGATAATGGAAATAAGAGGTGTTTCAAACATTTTTGGTACCTTTTACAAAGGAAGAAAATCAGGATGCTTACTCACATCAACAGATTCGAATTTGTATCTCTTGGGAGAGTCATCACTTATCCTTGGAAGGCTATTCTGCATTGCACCATTACTCTACAAGAGATGAAGACCATGAAATCTGGTATTGACCTCATTTTTGGGGATCATTCCATATCTTTTGCAAACTAAATTTTGACTTTCTATCTTTAGCATATTTGATCCATTCTTTCAAGATCTCAAAACTGCATTGTAAAGCTATAAAGCTAAAGGTAGAATAGGAACTAAGGGTTCGACTTTGGAGACTTTTTTTCATATTATGCACTCAAACTTCTCATTTTTATATTGAGTAATACAAGCTTCTTTTTCCATAACTTGTTCAGATTTCATCTTCTTATCTATTATGTACTTAACCCGGATATTATATTCATGTTGTTATGCTTCTTTATGCCCGATAAATGTCATCTTATCATTGCATTCATAAGTTAAACTTTGCATGTATTCCTATGATTATTGTAATTGGCCATTCATATATGCTTTATATGTGATTATGCTGATATAATAGTTATTTCTCCATACATCCCTTTATTTGTAAACTCTCTAAACATTTGTGGTTGAAAGCCTTGTCCATCTAAATGTGTTCATGCATGTTTTGAGTGAGAAATGATTCAGTCCTCCAACTTGATCCAAACCCACACTTATTATTAAGAAAACAGTTACCAAAATATTAAGTTACCAGGCATCTCTGACTTAAAGCCTAGGAGAGTTTCCTGGAGTGCTAACAAATTGGCGCAATTTCCGGGGAGAGGAGATCGAAGCTCAGCTTCCTTGGGAGACGACATAGATCTAGCTTTGATGATAGAAAAAGCCTGGACATCATTTGGGTTGTAACTATCTATCTGGCGACTCCATTGAAACGAAGTGGCTCCAAAAAGAGCTCACACTAGGGTGAACCAAGAAGGCCCACTGACAACACCAGTTCCTGATCCTGAGAAGATCATCAGTAAGGGAAAATCTTTACAAAGACAGGCTTCTGAATCTGCAAAGACATCAAATTCAGGTATTCAAACCGACACTTCTTCTTTCATATCTAAAAGGCCTCTAGTTGAATCCCCTGCTGCTGAAACTCATAGTTCTCAGGAAATTGAAAGTTTATCTGAAATATTGAAGGTAGAGGAACCTTCACTTTCCTCTAATGTTACTAACTCTGTTCTTGAGCATGATATTTCATCCAATCTTAAAGAGATAATTATAGGGTCCTCTCAGCAAAAAGAAACCTCTTCTTCATCTTCTTTGAATTCCTCACCCACTAAACCTACAGAAGGTGTTTTCTACATTCATACTAATCTACCTGTTCTTGAAGATATTTTACATGATATGTCCTCTAAGGGAGAAGAAATTTTAGCCTTGTTGCTTGGTCAGTTTTATAACGCCTCTTATTTTTCATCCATTCCTGAAAAATCTGCTTAAAGTGAAGTGAGACAACCATTTTATTTTAACTCACTCATCCCATCTCCACCTTCATCTCCTGCAAATTCTTCTTCTGTATCAACCCCCAAGACTTCCATGGCTTCCCCTTTAACCAAGATGGAACATATTTTGGCAAATAGGTATGCTCCACTTGTCTTGCCCAATCGTTTATCTACTATGCCAACTGGAGATTATCATAAATATATGCCAAAGTTTGTCAGAGAGGGGGATTATACTGTTGAAGAACATATTGAAGCTTTTTATGCTAATGCTGAAAATATTAACATTTCAGAAGAAGATGTGTGGACCAGAGTTTTTGTTTAGAGTTTGGATGGCCAAGCCTGGAAATGGTTCAAAGAGCTACCGACAAATTTAGTCACAGGTATTGAACAATTAGATGAGGTATTCTTAAAACATTGGGGAGAAAGAAGAGATCTGCTATATTACATTTATGAGTTTGGAAACTTAAGGAGAGAAGATGGAGAGTCGGTCTCAAACTTCATCAAAAGGTTTAATAGAATGTTTGGTAAGATCCCTACAGAGATCAAGCTAAGTGATGCATCGGAAAAGATCACATTCTCTGTTGCCTTCGATCCATATTTTTGTCTAATCCTCAGAGAAAGAAGATCAGCTACACTTGCTTTAATGCAAGATGTTTCCCTTGAGGTTCAATCAAACATTATGGAATCTCAGAAGATCAAAGGAAAGGTCGAGAGAAAGAAGTCTGTTGTTGAGCCCTCTTCTTCTTCTAATAGTAAAATGGAAAATATGGAAAAGATGTTGGACAACTTGACATCCGAAATGTCAAAATTGAAGATCCAGAATCAACAACCAGCAAGGACAAAAGAGCCAAATGATTTTGCCCCGAGAAATCCGAATGCTTTCCCTTACAGAAGGAACAATCAACAAGTCCAGATCCTTTAGAGAGACAGGAATGCAACTGATGATCAGAGAATCAAACCCCCTTTTCAAAATGCAATGTTAGAAGAAGAACAGTAGCCATCTCATGATGAAGTTGAAGAAGCAGATGAAATAAATTGTTTTGGTGACGAAAATGATTCCTCCTTTTTGACACAAGTAGATTATGAAGAAGCCCTGATGGACCAGCAAATTCATGAGGCAAGTATCGAAAAATATGTCTACCTAATGGATGATCAAAAAGGTTATAATTTAAGATCTAAAAATGTTGTCCCTAAACCATTGCTCGTTGCTCCTGTGAAGAATAAAGAAGTTGTTTCTCCTGTGAAGAATAAATAAGTTGTTGCCAAGCAGCCTACTGCTCCTGTAAAACAGACCTCCTCTCCTGCAAAACAACAGCAGAAGCAACACAGCCCCTAGCCAAAGAGAAATTCATTCTCAAAGCTCCTTCCAACGAGGTAAAGGCTTCTAATAAATCAACTTTCTCTTTTAATTTCAAATCAGAAATTCAAAAAGTAAAGATACCTATGCCATTAATCGAACTCATGAAGAATGATATCTTTAAGTCAGCCATCCTGAAGTCCCTTGAGCCAAATACCTCTTCATCTGCTGATTTTGTTAACCTACAAGATGACAAGCCAACAGTAATTATAGGGCCTATGATAGAAGATCGAGATGTTTCTTGTCCACCATTCTATATATCCCTAAATTTCCATGATAAGATCCTCCACAACTGCTTGCTTGATTCAAGAGYGTCACATAATCTTATGCCCAAATCAGTGATGGATGAGCTTGGGCTTGAGGTCACCAAACCATATCATGATCTCTTCTCTTTTGACTCTAGGAAAGTCAGATGCCTTGGCCTCATAAAAGACCTTGTTATAAACCTTGCCCAATTGCCAATGAGAAGCATGGTAATGGATGTGGTGGTTGTTGATATCCCTACCAAGTTCGGGCTCCTCTTGTCTCATCCATGGAGCAAAATATTAGGAGGTACCTTGCAGATGGATCTTTCGTATGCTATGATTTTGGTGTTTGGAGGAGAGCTAAAAAGACTTTACAGAGAGAATCAACTTGCCTACATCGTCAGCGATGCAAAAAACTTTGTAAATCATCCTATTTATGTTGTGGATACAGATTTTGGCTCGTGCATTCTTCAAATAGATGATTCTCAATCAACTCCTATGTAGCTTGTGAAGCCCACTGAACAGCAAACTAATGATAAGAACATTTCAGTTTGGACCATGTATTTTGATGGGGCCAGTACCAAAGATTCAGTAGGTGCAGGGGTAGTTTTGATTTCTCCTTCAAAGGAGACTATACATTTGTCTTTTAAGCTCGATTTCAGAACTACTAACAACATAGCAGAGTATGAGGCCTTGTTGTTGGGATTAAATTCAGCTAAGGAGATGGGGATAAAAGGTTTAAAGGTGTTCGGAGATGCGGATCTCATCATACAACAAGTAAAAAGTACCTTCCAAGCAAAGCATGTCAGATTGAAAGCCTACAGGGATGAGGTATGGAAAGTAAGAGATTATTTTTCCACTTTTGAGATTTCTTATATACCCAGGGATATGAATCATCTTGTCGATTCCCTTGCTATTTTAGCCAGCATGTTTATTCCTCCCATGCCCCCTAGGCTTAGTTATGAAATCCAAGTCAAATATAGACCATCTTTGCTCAACAATATTAAATACTGGAAATTTTTTGAGGATGATGATGAACTTAATAGATTTCTTCAAGTGGTAGATGAATTTTTTGATATGCACGTTGACCAACAGAATCTAAATGTAGAGGAATCCCATAAGCCTAAGCTAAAACAAAAATTGGGTCAGCATGATATTGTTCAGCTACCTAACAATTATATACCTCGAGGTTTGGTACCTCTCGAAAAGATTTTTGATCACAATGATGTCCCCTACAAGCTAGACAAAAAGGAGAAAGATCATGTTGTTCATGAGCACAACATAGGGGGCGAAAGCCAGCCTAAATTCATAAATTTGTCCTCCGAATTGACTGTTGATCAGAAGTCCGAATATTGCAGCGTTTTGAAAGAATTTTCTGATGTTTTTGCTTGGAAATATAGTGATCTGAAGACTTATGACCCTCATATTATTCAACAAAAGATCCCTCTTGAGAAAGACACCATCCCTTTCAAACAAAAGCTCAGACCTATCAATCCTCTTTTTTTGCCTGTGATTGAAAGAGAAATCAAAAAGCTTATTGATGCTAAGATCATAATCCCTTTGAGATACTCCAAATGGATTGCAAATCTAGTAATAGTGAGAAAGAAAAATGGTGAGGTCAGGTTATGTGTGGAATTTAGAAACCTAAACAGATGCTCTAAGAAAGACAACTATCCCCTACCTAAAATGGAACATTTGTTGCAAAGGATTTCAGGGGCTACTATCATGTCTTTCCTAGATGGTTTTTCTGGCTATAACCAGATTTCTGTCCATCCTGATGACCAAGAGAAGACTGCATTTACTACTCCTTGGGGTACCTTTATGTACGCCAAAATGCCATTTGGATTAATGAATGTCGGGGCCATGTTTCAAAGGGCCATGGACATAGATTTCGTGGGTGAGAAGGACAAGTTTGTCCTCATATATCTTGATGACATCATAGTTTATTCAAGCAGTCATGAGGAGCATCTAAAGAATTTAAAAAGAGTGTTCTTGAAATGCAGGCAGTTCGGAATTTCATTGAATCCCAAAAAGTCCCAATTTTCTCTCAGGAAAAGTAAGCTCTTAGGCCACATTGTCTCAGCAGAAGGTGTAAAGATTGATCCAGCTCGTGTGGAAGCAATTCAGAGGTTGTCCTTGCCAAGGTCAAAAAAGGATATTCAATCATTGCTCAGTAAGATTAATTTTGTTAGAAGATTTGTGCCAAATATTGTCGAGTTAGTAAAACACGTAACATGTATGTTGAAAAAGGGGTTTGAGATAAAATGGACAGACAATGCAAGGAATTCATTTCAGGATATCAAACAGGCTATCATGGAATCCCCGACTCTGATCAGTCTAGATTACAGTAAGATTTTCTACATTCTTTCCTTTGCTTCTTACGACACAGTGGCAACAGTCCTGCTACAGAAAGATGATGACAATTTGGATCACCCAGTTGCTTTATTCAAAAAAACACTCAGAGATGTTGAACTAAGGTATGATCCTATTGAAAAACAAGCCTATGCTCTCATAAAATCTTTAAAATCTTTCAGAATTTATATCCTCCACTCAAAAGTCATTGCATATGTTCATTCACCCTCCGTGAAAGATGTTTTGACTCAGCCTGGTATTAATGGAAAGAGAGTTAAATGGATTGAAAAGTCGATTGAGTTCAACATTGAAGTAAAGCCCACCAAATTGGTAAAAGGCCAAGGCCTTGCTAAGCTTTTAACGGAGGAAAATCATGAGCTACTAGACATAAATTTCATAGGAGAAAATTCAGTGAATTTGCAAACGAAGCTGGCAGCAGATGGACAGCATAGAAATCAACAAGTGGTAGAGCACTTGTCTTCTTGTGAATGGTACTCAGGTATTATACATTTTTTGCAAAATCTAGAAGTTCCTCCTGAACTCAATATGACTCAAGCCCGAGCCCTTAAGCTCAGAGCCATCAAATTTTGCATTTACAATAATCTGTTATATTGGAAAGACCCTGTTGGTTTGCTTCTCAGATGTTTAGACAAAGAAGAGTCTGTGGAAGTTACACATTAGTTTCATTCAAGTGTTTGTGGAGGTCATCATTACTGGAAGACCATTGTTCATAAAATTCTAAGGGTTGGATACTATTGGCCTTTTCTTTTCTCAGATGTGTGTGCCTTCATCAAAGCTTGTGACAAATGTCAAAGATTTACAGGAAAACAACAGCTAAAATCTTTTCCCCTAAGACCTATAGTAGTGAATGGCCCTTTTCAGCAGTGAGGTTTAGATTTTATAGGTGAGATAAATCCTTCGTCTAGTGGTCAACATAAGTGGATCTTAGTAGCCACATATTATTTTACAAAATGGATAGAGGCAATTCCCACCCAGAATGCCACTCACCAGGTTGTCATGAAGTTTCTTTATGAAAATATCTTGAGCAGATTCGGCTGTCCCAAAAGGATGGTAACAGATAATGCAACAGCATTCAAAGTAGAGGCATTGGTAGAGATGTGTAAATCAATGGGCATCCAGTTGGTACATTCGACCCCCTACTACCCTCAAGGTAATGGCCTGGCCGAATCATCCAATAAGAGCTTAATCAAAATCATCAGAAAACTATTAGAGGAAAACAAAAAGAATTGGGATTCTAAACTGAAATTTGCTCTATGGGCAGACAGAGTAACTATCAAAAATTCCATAGGAACCTCTCCATTCAAATTGGTCTATGGGACTGATGCCATTTTTCCTGTTCAGTTAATTCTACCAGTTGATAGATTCTTTCAGGAACAGCAAACCGAGTCAAATGATATGGTAAGAAGAATGCTTGATTTGGTGGAACTGTAGCAGGCCCACGAACAGTTAGTGGACAGATCAGAGGCTCATCAAAAGAAGATCAAAGATACTTTTGACAGGAAGGCAAAGGTGGATAATTTTCAGGTTGGTGACTCGGTTCTAAAATGGGATGCTCTTAGACAGGATAAAGGCAATCATAACAAGTACGATTCTTTCTGGACCGGTCCTTTCATGATAACCCAAGTACAGAATAACAACACATTCATTCTGCAGAATCTGGGAGGTGAAGAAATGTTCGGTGGCCCGGTAAAGGGGCAATTTTTGAAACTTTATTTTGTCTAAGGTTGTGAAGCCTGGACACTGTAATTTTAGTTTTAGTCTTTATTTTTGCATAATAACTCCATGCCCAATGGAAACACTAGCAGATAGTTTTTAATTTTGTTTTCAAGAAAGGCATTGGTTCTGTGGTTCTTGAAACCTCACAGGGAGGCATTCATCCCCAATAGGAGCCGGTGTTATCTCCTCAAATAAATTGGTGGAAATTTTTCTTTTGAGGTGATAGGTTGTGGTCCAAAATTTATTCCTAAATTTTTGTAGGTAGGTTAGAGAGTCTATTTTCTGTAAATAAGCTCAGAAAGAATTTTTGATTTGGTTTGGTCAAGCAAAAGTCATAATTTCAGGTTTTGGTGGTTTAGGCGAGCCTGAAACGCGCTCATTAACCACCAAAAGCCTTTGTTCCTGGTAGTTAAGAGGGAAAAGCAAAAGTGTGGTTAACTATCGAAACCTTTCAATGGGAAAAATGAAAAGCTCGTGCTTTCGCACGAGGCAGTTGTCAATTGGCACAATGATGGAAATGTAACCACTGAAAGCTCATGAAGGTGGTAAGGTATGCACGTTCTAGTTATATATATCTGGAAAATTGAGATCATGTTGTCCTTTCAACTGCATTTGTCTTTTCAAAATTAAGACACAGCGATGATACATAAATTCATGCATGTTGTCACGTAGCCTCTCACCATTTCCAGTCACGAGTACACAATCCTTCATGACCCCATTAAATCTCTTATTTAATCTTCATTCATTACCAATTTGAATTCGGGAGTTATTGAGATAATCTTAAGTTCATGATTTCATCAAACAAACGCATTTCCAGAGATCATAATCCTGTTTCCCATGGTGATCATCGAGCGCAGTTAGAGTCCAACAATCACTGTCAAGCCAATTGTCATACCAATCAATCCAGGTCGATTCATCAGGCAAGTTCAAAACCCATCTTGTTTCAGTTTAAATGAATATCCCACCGAAACTCGAAATTTTTGGCATGCTCTCAGTCAGTTTGTTGCCTAAAATCGGTTAGTGTTTGAGCTTGGTGATCCGAACTCTATGTCACCCTGTCCCGTTTGCTCTTCCATGAGTCATAGTCTCTGTCATCCTAAATCTTAGAGTCTTTGTCTCCATGGAACTCAGTTTTCCTTAATCACAGGTACAGTCAGCATTTACTAATGCTAAAAGTAGGGCCATTTCTGAGGGCTGAAGTGGATGGAGTTTGGTACCTTGAGGCGCACCCTGAGGTGGCCGAGTTATTCAAGCAGACTGGAGTGTATACCTATTGTGAAAAAATAGCAGATTTTCATCAACAGGTGTCTGATAATTTTTCTAGATCGTATGATGGAAGAACAGCAACAGTGGGAAAGGAACAGTTTGTGGGGTATGAGGCAGCCATAGCTGAGTTCACAGGTCTTCCCAGAACAGGTGATTGTTGGTTCAAATCAACGGTACCTTCAAACATTGAGTTTAGGTCCTACCTACAGCCTCTGCATAAATATCTTACATGGAAAAAAGAAATACCAATGTCTTATCTGGAACCTAAATGGCAATCTCTCTTGAAGGCTATCTTTGTCTATATCACCTGTGAAGGTAGATACAACAGAGTCATGTTCTACCACTTCAAGATTTTAAATCATTTCATAGGGAGATCTCCCATCAATTTACCATTTTACTTGCACAAAGCCCTCACGAAAATGTCTAAAAAGGTCAAGGCCAAGCCCACTAAGGTGGCAAGCAGATTGTCTCATCAAGGACTCATTACTCTTATTGTCAAAGAGTCATTGAAGAAAAGGCAGGTAGATTAGAACTATTTCCTCTTCTGGAATGAATTCCAGACTGATTGGCAACAGTAGGAGAAGGGTAAAAAGGTTGCAACTAAGAAGACTATTACTCCTAAAAGCAGTCATATAAAATGGAAGGGTATCTCACCACCAAGAGATCCGATAGAATCATCCTCTGTTAAAAACAAAAGAATCAAAAGAAAGTTACAGTTTC
This sequence comes from Picea engelmannii, assembly GCA_009831015.1. Lineage (NCBI taxonomy): Eukaryota > Viridiplantae > Streptophyta > Pinopsida > Pinales > Pinaceae > Picea > Picea engelmannii. The sequence continues at coordinate 9,357 of ML839045.1, forward strand.
AGGGTGAGCAGTCCAAGGACCCTGCTACAGGAAGTAACCCTTTAAACCTACCCTATAGTGATTCAGAGCCAGAACAAGAGTTAGTAGAGACACAGGGTAATGTACAGGTTGGACAAGTTGCAGACGATTGTTCCAATTTACCTTCACCAACTCCTCTAGAGGCACACAGTCCACCAGTGGCAAAAGCCTCTTCAAGTAAGCCTAAAGCATCTAGGGCATGGAAAATCAATAAAGTCCTGCAACAAGTCTATGAAATGGAAGTCTTGGAAAGAGTTATTAAAAAAGATAATACAGACTTGACTGAAAGAAATGCAGAGATTTTCAAAATAATCCAAACCCTCAAAGAGAAGCATGACAAGATCAAATACAGGAACAGGGTATTGATCAGGGAGAACATGAAGTTGTACAGACAGCTTAGAATTCTGAGGTTGAAATTAAAAGAGTCTCAATCACCAGCATAGGAGAAAACCAGTTTGGAGACTCTAGATAACTTAGCTACAACCATGGTAGATACACCAGAGCCTTCCACACAGCCAGTTGAAGTTCGCAGATCTGCATGAACAAAGGCTGCATCATCCAAAAGACCTTGAACATTAAGCAAGGAATCAAGGTAATCATTTTTTGTAAATTTTGAAGTTTTCTCAAAGATGAAGTTTCGGTGGTTTAGGCGAACAGGACGACTATTCATTAACCACCGAAAACAGAGCTTTCGGTAGTTAATCCATTCGGGATCCTTCTAGGTTAACCACCGAAATCCTATCACTGCCAGAATGATCGAGTTTTTGCATAGATCGATGTTTTTTGAGTTGGAATTGTTTGAAACCTCTTCGAATGGACATTTGATGAATTGTCAAGTCATATCCAATAGCTATTTTTGATGGATAATGGAAAGAAGAGGTGTTTCAAATTTTTTTGGTACCTTTGACAAAGGCAGAAAATCAGGATGCTTACTCACATCAACAGATTCGAATTTGTATCTCTTGGAAGAGTCATCACTCATCCTTGGAAGGCTATCCTTCATTGCACCATTACTCTACAAGAGATGAAGACCATGAAATCTGGGATTGACCTCATTTTTGGGGATCATTCCATATCTTTTGCAAACTAAATTTTGAATTTCTATCTTTAGCATATTTGATCCATGCTTTCAGGATCTCAAAATTGCATTGTAAAGATATAAAGCTAAAGGTAGAATAGGAACTAAGGGTTCGACTTTGGAGACTTTTTTTCATATTATGTACTCAAACTTCTCATTTTTATATTGAGTAATACAAGCTTCTTTTGACATAACTTGTTCAGATTTCATCTTCTTATCTATTTTGTACTTGCACCTGGATATTATATTCATGTTGTTATGCTTGTTTATGCCCGATAACTGTCATCTTATCATTGCATTCATAAGTTAAACTTTGCAAGTATTCCTGTGATTATTGTAATTGGCCATTCATATATGCTTTATATGTGATTTTGCTGATATAATAGTTATTTATCCATACATCCCTTTATGTGTAAACTCTCTGAACATTTGTGGTTGAAATCCTTGTCCATCTAATTGTGGTCATGCATGTTTTGAGTGAGAAATGATTCAGTCCTCCAACTTGATCCAAACCCACACTTATTATTAAGAAAACAGTTACCAAAAGATTAAGTTACCAGGCATCTCTAACTTACAGCCTAGGAGAGTTTCCCGGAGTGCTAACACTAACAATATTCCACCAAGAGGTGCAGAAAGCAAGGGACAAATCCTACCATGATAGACACAAAGAAGAAGAGCTTTAAGGAGGGAAATCTAGTTCTCTTCTATGACAGGAAATATTTGCAACATCCGGCTAAGTTTATAATGCATTGGCTAGGGCCATTTGAAGTAAAGTATGTCACAGATGGAGGATTTGTGTAGCTAAAGGACTTGACAAGAACATAACTGCAAGGAATGGTGAATGGCAGTCGACTCAAACTGTATAGGGATAGTCGACCTACTAAATCTCAGTAGTTGCAGTGTAGTAAGGAAACCCTTTGTATAGTGTACTATAGTAGAAATTAGGAAAGAAAAACTACAAAAATACATAAAAAGTAGAAAAAGAAGAAAAAGGAAGACAACAACAGGAAAAATGAGAAAAATACAAAAAGAGGAGGAAGTTGGTTGACTAGAAGAAAATGGGAAAAAGTAGCGTGCAACAGACAACGAAACCAACGTGATAAGAAGTAAAAGTTACCACGTGCAGTATATAATATAAAGAAGGCAAACATAATCCATCAAGGATGAACCACGGGAGAAATTTGTAGTGCATCGAAAATTTGTAGCGCCCTGGAAAATGGGCCAAGGGTCGGAAAAGTAGAAACCAATCATCGGGATAAAAAGGTGTGAACTGAGCATTTATGAAATTTAACGAAGCATGCCCAAGAAGCTTTAAAACATTTATGGCAATAAATGAAGTGTATCCGAGAAGATTCATGACATTTATGACACCCCATATATAACTGAAAAGCAAGCCAAACAACCTTGATTGTGAATTTGAGCATACACAGAGTTAAGGAGCATGAAGACAAGTGGTCAATAGGCGATTCTAAATATTTTAGCAGCTAGATTTCAGTAGTAGAAGGAAGAATTATAGAATATGGCACCACCAAAGGTCGACACACCTAGTCAAGCGACAAGAAAAACACAAAGCAATCACAGGTCATCATAGGAACCTGCAAAGGAAGAACATGTCTATACACAGTTGGAGGGAATCGTCAATGTCGATGGTATTCCTTCACCACAGGCCAAACCAATGAGCGCCACACTGGTAAAGGAGTAGAGGCACGATTTGGTGATGGTTGGGATGTAAATTGACTCACAAGACAGTGTTGGGGGCCAAAACCTGTCTCTGACAAGAAACCCACAACAACCATCCAAAGCCGAAGTATCCCACCAGACGAATGGAATCGACAGTGAAAGAATGGAATATGATAGGCTAGGGTCACAACCTATGGTAGGGTCGATGCAATAAGATGAAGTGAAACTTGAAGATATCACGGGACAACCAAAGTCGGGCAGGGAAGAAATAGAACCAGAGGCTAGGCCATCCAGCCTGCCAGCATAGACAAAAGGGAAACATCCCATCGCGAGGTCCCCGCGCAAGCATCTTGAGGCCTCTATAATCTTATCGCGTATTCCAGATGGGGTGCATATTGCACCAGGATTTTTGGGTTGTGTTGAGAAATTAATATATGCATACCACGATGTATCTCACACGAGCAAGTTCCTAGAATTTGTACAACAAGTTTACATGGAAATATTGGGCACAGGGCCGCTAGGAGATCCGGTGTTGCAGTCGAAGCAATGGATAGCGGGACTGGTAAACATAGGGATACTTCATTTACTAGAGTTTCCTTATTTTGGCAGGGGGAAAGAGGTTAATAGTTGCGTCAATCAGTTACTAGCGATCCTCCATGGAGGATTCTTATGGATGGACAGACCAGTGTCCATCGATGTCAAGTTAATTTCGTTCATCACGGGCCTTGTAATATCCCCAGGTAGAACCCCAGTTGTAATTATGAATTGTAAACATGTTGGATAGGCTAGTGAGTCGAGTTATAATAAGCCAGGAGGCTTATGTGATGATTAGGCCAGAGGGCCTAGATGCAACGGCCAGTGAGCCTATTATTGTATATGTGTAAATACTCATATATTTAATATAAATACATCACTGTGTGTAGACCGGCCACTATAAAAGAGAATGGGGGACTAAGCTCCACTAGGTAGGGAAAGGGATGGGACTGACAGGCTAGGAAAAAGGTTCTAAGATAGAGGGCTTAACCCAAGGGAATATTATAATATATTCCTGAAAATGAAAATACTAAAGTGTGGAAAATAAAACCAGTTATCCTAAGTTCCTGGGAAAGGGGAACGAGTGTTAAATGGAGTGCATGCAGCTCCAGGAAGACAGGTGTCGACCTGGGTGCATGCAGTTAAAGCTGGAAAGTCAGCTTGGGGGTGGTTCACTCTCTATTCTCCCATCCTTCGCCTAACTTGTCGAGCCTCAGTCGTGGACCTCTACATCTTGTATGCACCTCTTAAACCAGTAATTGGGGAAGTCTACCAGTGTTTTCATGTGAAGCCTTGCATATTTGTAATTTTCAAAACCGTGTTGTGCCTTACCGAATTGTGGTTGATGCCATCCCCTGAGCTATATTGAACCTTTGTTGTTTTCCTCACCTTGTTGGAACTGAGTTGAATTTGGTTGAAGAAGCAGGTTGTCAAGCCCGTGGTTGAAGAGGCAGGTTGTCAGGCCTGTGAGCAGCTCCCTCTAGGTGAGAGAGTTTGATGGGAAGTGATTTTCTCATAGAGAGATTCCAACACCAACTATAGAGCTCTGAGAATTCCTTATCCGACCTATTGCCGAGACCCTGAAAGGGAAGTGGAGTAGTCAATGGACTGTGGAACAGAAAAAGGTGCATATTCCTAAGGTGGAACAGGCATGTGGGGAATGAGAGTCTGTGAGTAGTGGCGTAAGAGGGATCTTGAAGAGAATCCTTCCAGCTGCATTGTGCAGTCTCCTGTAACCTCAGCCTAGTGTAGGATTCCCTTGCCCTGGGTGGAGCTTAGTCCTAGCTCGGGGGTGACCCACTGCTAAGCGTGATGAGAAACTTGGTCTAAGGCTGGGAGGATCGTGGATGGTCTGCACACAGTTGGTGGATCTCAATTAAAATATAAGTATGCATTCCCCTATTTATTCACATGTTGTGTATTTATATATGTTGTTACATCTATGGTTTTGTTTGGATTACTACATGTATGCTTTTGTGGTTAAATCTACATTAATCTGTGTATGGTTAGAATATGTTGTCTATGTGCTTATAGAGATAGAATGTTTAGTATTATTTATGCATGAATAAGCGGCATGAACAGAGTATTGTAATTGTTAAGCTAAGAAATACTTTCGCAGTGATGTTGCTCGGCTTAGTGGATGGGAACGTCACAAGATGGTATCAGAGCATGCAATTAAAGGATTCAGTTGTTAAGTAGCACTACCCGACAGGGGTTGGTGGTCGGGGACGTTACAGGACTGCCATCAAATGGTGAAAATCCCACGCAGTACATGGATGACAAAACAAGGAGAAGGCGCTCGTGGAGGAAATGAAGAAAACCTACGGAACAAAAATGGGATCGTGAGTCATTATAATCAAATGGATCAGTGACACAGCCATAAGGATGGAAATGAAGTTGATGGCATGCAAAATCCTTCGAAAATGTCACAAGGAGGAGGTCCCCACAAGAGTTGTAGCAGCAGCAATGCAATGCGCAAATGACACCATGCTAAGTTGGGCACCGTATTTGTTGAATATGTTCCTAGATGACTGTAAGGATGTGTGGTTGATAGTGTTAATAGAATTGATCATATGGAAGGAGCCTACATACTCTCACTTCTGTGACAAAGTGGAAAATGTCGCGCAGCATGATACAAATCCTTGGGGAGCACTTCTGATCCAAAATGGAGAAGTGGAAATGCTAGAACCTTTGTCAGGTATCTAAGCAACATGAAGGAAAATATAGCCAATAGTTGGCGAATAACTCTCGAGGTGGTCATGCAGTACCAGGGGATAGCCCTTCAAGGCTACGTGACACAATATGTAGATACATGCACGCAGGGATCCAGACAAGGAATGGATACAACTTTGGTACTACGTCAATGTAGAAAAGGTAGACTGGGCAATAAAGGATTGGGTGGATGACTAGAAAATCCCATTCGTAACCAAATACATGCCCAAGGGTAAGGAAATTGAAGCAGGGTCATCAAAGACATCTACAGGAGGAAGCTTCGTAGCGAAGAAACCACCGCAACAGATGAAACCAGGCCCTAAGCTAGCATGACATAAGAAGGATAGCACCCCAAAGAAGAATGGGCAGACGGGTAAGAAGGATAATGTCCACGTGCAGGAGGAAAAAGGAGGGGGGGACATATCGACACAATAAAACCCGAAGACAACAACTCCACAAGATGCAGGGCCATCCAAGAGGTCGATCATACAAATTGGGGGGTCACGCAAGAAGGCCAAGGAACGTAAGGATATCCCAGAATACACAATCATCGAGGATGATGTCGAATTGGTAGCAAAGAGGGTTCAGGACCACGTGGTTGAGGAATATGAGGAGGCCGAGAACCAAAGAGAAAGGATCATGAAGGAGTTGGAAGAGGTTAAACAAGTCCTAGAACAGATACAATCATACCAAACACAATATCAAGGATAGGTACTAACGCAGCAATTGACAGAGGAAGGGAACAGACCTGCGTGGGGCGCTGAGGACATAATACAAATTATAGCGTAGGGAAGTCCAACCTTTTGCGTTACAATAGCAATGTTGCAGCTAGACGAATACCTCGTGCAGACACCACTTAAGGAGGTGGCACAAGTAGAGTTGGTGTTGGAAAAGATACCAACAAAAGCACTGTATGGATTAGAAGTCGGTGTCACGCGGGAGAAACAATCATGGGCCAAGGAAGATGCAACAGAATTGGCAGTCCCAAATATGGGAACAAATAACTATAGTTGGTACTACATAAGGTCAATCTGGAGACACAGGAGGAGAAGCAGCGCATCGATAACCTCTAAAACAAGCTATAGGAAGCCTTCAAGACAATTCCAGAAAGCATGAAGGCAGTGGGCAGAAGCACGGAATAAAAGATACAAATCATTGAGCAGATGAATGAGGGGTACAGGCAGGAGATAGAGGAGTTTAAGGAAAAACTTACCCCAACGACTCCTCTCGAAGTCACAATCGAAAGAGAACAACAGGAAACCTTGAAAATATATATGATCCAAAGAGAAACCAAGGAAGTTGCAGAACTCTTTGAGAAGACTGTGCAGATCTGAACTAGTCTTGAGGAAGAAGAGAAGTTCCAACAGTTGGATCAACAAGAAGAGAAGGTCAACACTACAATGCAGGATTCTAAGTTGCGACAGAAGGCCATGAGCATCACTAAAATATTGAAAGGGATGCATGTTAGGAACCAAATACCAAGATAGCATAGAAAAACCTCAGAATAAGTACTCAATGCCTTGAAAAAAAGAGAATTTCAGATAATAAGCCTCTTCGAGGGGGCAACCTCCTTATACACCACATAGATTTCCAAATACAAGATGATTCCAAATGAAAAGGTCTACTTGGGATATATAGGAGACTAGGAGGTACAATTACAACTAATGGACCCAAGACGACATAAATAAAATAACATTACTAAAGTAATATGCCTTAATTAATCGGTAATGTACCACTATTTAGGGCTTAACATGCCCCTCCCCTTCAGAAAAGTGTTGTCTACAACGCTTGAATAATTATGGATTCTTCTGTATAAAAGACTCATCTTCCCAAGTGGAATCTTCAGCTAGTAGTTTCCTCCACTTAATGAGATACTCTGAAATGGATCTATTCCTCAGCTGGTGAATTCTAGTGTCAGTGATAGCTTCAGGCTCCAATATGATTTTTCCTTCCTCGTCAAGTTCTAGAAATGTAGTTTGAACTGGGATCTTGTCATCTATAACCTTATTTAAGCATGAAACATGGAAAAATGGGTGTACTCGTGAAGATGCATACAACTCCAATTTGTATGTCATAGTACCAATCTTTTGCAACACCTTATAAGGGCCATAGTACTTTGGTGATAATTTATTATCCTTCTTGGCTTGCTTGAGGGACATCTGGTTGTATGGTTATAGTCTTTAAAACACCCAATCCCCTACTTCAAAACTTCTTTCACTATGATGTTGATCTACTTGTTGTTTCATGCGATTTTGTGCCATGGTCAGGTTGTCCTTTAAGATTTGGAGAACTTGTTGTTGATGATCGATGTGATCTTCCACTGCTTGAACCTTAGATTTTTATTTTAGATAAGAAGTGATGGAAGGAGGGTGGTATCCTTAGAGTGCCATAAATGGTGTCATTTTTGTTGTAGTATGAAAGGAAGTGTTATACCACCATTCTTCCAAGGGTAACCATTTGAACCATTGTGTTTGTTTATCAAAGACAAAGTAATGAAGGTATCCTTCCAGACATTTGTTCATTATCTTGGTTTGTCCATCATATTGAGGATGATAGGATGAGCTATGAGCCAATTGAGTACCCAAACAAGAAAATAATTATGTCCAAAAATGTCCAGTGAAGATGGGATCTTTGTCACTTACAATAATCTTTGGGCCATGTAGCTTTTGAACTGTCTCCATGAATGTGGTGGCAATTGTATTGGATTTTAAGGGATGAGAGAGTGCAGAAAAGTGTCCATGCTTAGTCAGTCTATCAACAATCACCATGATGACACTCTTTCCTTCAGACTTCGGTAACCCTGTGATTAAATCCATGGAAACATCCTCCAAATGCTAACTTGTGATGGATAATGGTTGTAAAAGACCTAGGGTCTTAATTGTTTCCACCTTATTTTGTTGGTAAACCAAACACTCTGCCACAAACCTTTGAACATCAGTTTTAAGGTCGTCCCAAAAAAATTCCTTCTTGAACCTATGGTAGGTTTTCAAAAATCTTGAATGTCCTCCTACCGGAGAGGTGTGCAATTCCAATAGTACCTTTTGTTTGTGTTGGGAGTTCTTACATAAATATAAGCGATATTTGTGCCATAGTGAATCATTTTTCTATGTAAATGTATCTGATGCACTGGAATCCTGTTGCAACCTTTGAATGAGAGTCCACACGTTTTCATCGTTCTTCCATTCATCCCTCGCTTCTATTATCCAATTGGTTGTGGATGATTGAGATAGCACAGAGAAAGGCCTCAACATCTTAATCCTTTCTTGAGAGAGCATTTTCCACAACATTTTTCTTCCTTTTTTTATAGATGATTTCAAAATCATAACCCAATATCTTGGTCACCCATTTTTGTTGTTCTTCTAAATATAGTCTTTGTTCCAATAAGTATTTATGACTATCATGATCTGTTTTGACCTTGAAGTGCCTACCTATTAGGTAAGGGTTCCATTTCTTCAATGCATGTAGTATTGCCATCATTTCCTTCTCATAAATGGGTTTGCGTAAGTCCTTTCCCTTCAGTGGTTGACTTTCAAAAGCAAGGGATCTTCCTTCTTGCATTAGAACAGCATGAATTCCATTTCTCGAGGCATCACATTCCACAATAAAGGTTTTTGTGAAGTTTGGTGTGGTCAAGACATGAGATTTGCACATCACCTCTTTAAGTTGTTCAAAAGCTTGAGTTTCCATTGGAGTCCATGAAAATGCAACCTTCTTAGTTAATGTCATTAAAGGTGTTGTTGTTCTTCCATAGTTCTGAACAAACTTGTGGTAGTAACCTGTCAAACCCAAAAATCCTCTAAGATTCTTCAATGTTTTGGGAATCGTCCAGTCCATCATGGCCTTAATCTTGTTAGGGTCTACCTTGACACCTTTATGAGATACAATATGACCCAAATACTCTACCTCCTTCACCCCAAAGAAATATTTGGATGGTTTGGCATATAGTTGTTGCTCCTTTAGTAGTTGTAGCACCTTGTCAACATGTCGCAAATGATCCTCCCAAGACTTGCTATAGATTAGTATATCATCAAAAAATACTAACAAAAATTTTCGAAGGAAGGGCTTGAAAATGGAATTCATCAACCCTTGGAATGTGGAAGGTAAATTTGTAAGGCCAAAAGGCATGACTAAAAATTCATAATGGCCTTCATGAGTTTGGAATGTTGTTTTGGGGATATTTGCTTCCCTCATTCTAATCTGATGATACCCTGAACAGAGATCCAACTTTGTGAAATAGATTTCTCCATGTAGTTCATATAACAATTCATCAATGATTGGAATGGGAAACTTATATTTAATAGTGATCTTGTTGAGCTCTCTATAATCTAGACACATATGCCATGAACCATCTTTCTTGAGTATCATTACCATCGGTGCAGAGTAATAACTTTGGTTAGGTCTAATAATGCAAACCTCTAACATTTCTTCAACCATACACTCAATTCCACTCTTCTGGGCATAAGGGTATATGTAAGGCCTGATGTTAGGAGGAACACTCCCAGGAATTAGGTGAATATCATGATCATGATTTCGAGTGGGTGGAAGACTTTGGGAATATCTTCAAATACTTTGGAATGCTTATCAATGATCCCTTGGAGATCTAGAGGAATAGATGGCTTAGATGTTTGAACATTTAGTGAGCATAGTTTTGCAATTACACCCTGATGCCCCTTTTTCAATAATTTTGTTATGCCATTAGAGATTATCACCTTACTGGGTTTCCCTGTGATACCCCTTAACTCAATTTCCTTTCCTTCCAATGAAAATTTCATGAAAAGTTCTTGAAAATTAAAAGCCATTGTTCCTAATGATTGTAACCATTGGATTCCTAGTACAACATCAGCACCACCCATGGGTATACCAATCATTGGACTATTCATTACATGTTCCCCCATAGTAAGATTGATCTTATTGAATTTTCCTGAGCAATTGATAGTTCCTCCATCTGAAATCATTACTTGAAACTCTAGCGTTGGATATACAAAGCAATTGAGATATTTGGCTAATTTATAGTGAATGAAATTATGAGTACTACCAGAATCAATTAGTACTATTACCTTTTTCTTTTTGATATATCCTTCGATATTGAGGGTTTGAGGAGTGATAATTCCATCCAATGCATTACATGATATCATGGGATTCAACTCTTCAAAATAAATCACTTCTACGTTTTCATCTTGAGATGGTTCTTGCTCTTGTTTTTGTTCTTCTTGCACTTCACAATCTATGTAGAATAATTTCTTCTCACCACACTTACGTCCCTTACTGTATTTGTTGTCACAATTAAAGCATAAACCTTTTGCTTTTATTTCATCCAATTGTTGAGGTTTCAACCTTGTAGGTTGAGGTGTTTTAGAATATGGAACATTATATCTCGATAGATGTTAGGAGTGGTCCTTCTAGTAGCCATATCCATATTTTTACTTTCAACATTTCTTGCCACCCTGAATGCATTCTCCAATTATTTGGGTTCCCAAAGGCAAACCTCATGTTGAATGTTATCCTTTAAAGTTCCTATGAATACATCAATCAGGTGCTCATCTGGAATATTCGTTGCCTTTATATTTAATCTTTGGAAGTTCTCAATTTTCTATGCAACTAAACCCTTTTGTTTGAGATTTATCAATTGGATAAAGAAGGTATTGCTCTTTGTATCCTCATAGTGTGCTATCATTTCTTTTGTGAACATTGTCCAAGTGACGAGTAATTTGCAAGAACAAAGCCATCGATACCACACAAATTGATTGGTTTCTAAATATAAAGAAGCAATGCGTACCTTTTGTGTATGTGGAACATCATGTAGATCAAAGAATTGCTCCATCTGAAGTATCCATGTGATTAGATCCTTTCCATTAAACTTCCTCATATCGATCTTAGGAAAGTGGTTGGTCTTCAACCCAAACTTGGAGTTTCTCCATTCTTGATTCATCTTCCTTTTTTCCTCGTCATGAATTTCATGGGATACAATTTCACTTTCAGGTGTCCTCTCTATTAGAAAATTTTCCAATCCTTCCATGATCTCCCTTTTTAAATCCTCCATATTAGTATCCATTATTTCTTCCAACTTGGCTTAACTTGAATCCATCATCCCTTGTAGTTCATCTTTTGTTATTATCTTCTTTTGTAAATTATTTATGTCTTTATGCATTTATTCACCTTCATCAAGAGTCCAAGTAGGATTGTTTGGAGGCTTAATTGGTGTAGAAGTTCCTTTTTTTGGTGGCATGTTGGCCAAGTATCACTTTTAAACCTTGATTTAGAGGTGGTTCTGCTAGACGATATTTTCTACTATATCTCCAAAATTTCAGCCCTTTTGGGTCTGAAAATTTATTTTTGTAGCTCTTTGATACGTCTTCTCTGCAATGCCACAAGTCTGATCAAAATTGAGTGTGAAAAGTGGAAGTTATGGTAACTTCCCCACACCTTGCTGAATTTGTCCCTTCCAGGAGAGCGTACTTGTAAAGCCTTCCAAGATCACAATATATGATATTTGATTCTGAAACTTGTACCAAAAATAATACAGACTTTCCACTATCCAATGTGAGTGGTCTCACTTAATTTGAATACTCACGAAAGAATATATCATTGTTTTACCCAGAAGACTTGTTTGAGACAAGTTAATAAGACTAGTCAGATACCCTATGTTGCACAGGGTGTATCTAAAAAAGTAGGATGAACAAGAAGCTGAAATTTTTATCATAGATACCTTGATAACTTCTATGAATAACCTCTAGATTTTAGGGTTTGAAATTGTACAAAAAAAAATTATAGCGAAAATTCTGAGATGACTAAATTCAGGATGATTCCAAAACCCTATCTTACACAAGATATATCTATGAAAATATAAGGCCTCAGGAGATGATATTTTAACCCCACATACCTTGATCCATCTACTAAATATCCTCCAAGTGTTTCCTTCTGAAAGGTCATAGAAAAATAATTTTAGCGAAAATCCCAAGGTGTCTCGGATGTAGTAGCGAAACCCCAAGACCTTGAGCTTTGATACCAAATGTTAGGAACCAGATACCAAGATAGCATAGAAAAACCTCAAAATAAGTACTCAATGCCTTGAAAAAGAGATAATTTCATATAATAAGCCTCTTCGAGGGGGAAACCTCCTTATACACCACATAGATTTCCAAATACAAGATGATTCCAAATGAAAAGGTCTCCTTGGTATATATATAGGAGACTAGGAGGTACAATTACAACTAATGGACCCAATACGACATAAATAAAATAACATTACTAATGTAATATTCCCTAATTAAGGGGTAATGTGCCACTATTTAGGTCTTAGCAATGCAGGAGATGAAGAACCTACTAATGGAACTCAAAACTGCGCAGAAAAATAAGCAGGCAAGGCAGGCCCAATTGGAACCACTCCAGGAGAAAGCAGTGCAAATAATTGTTGAACTGGAGGAGGAAAATACAAGGATGTCACAGTTCCATGCAGAGAGCACAGATACTTTGAAGGAACATATTACAGCACAGATGGTAGAGGAGCTCATAGAGAAAGTTGTGCAAATGAAAGCCAAATAGGAGGAACTAGAAGGAAAGTTCCATGACTTGGAGAAGACCATGCAGGGAGATAACATCGCATGAGTGGCTTGGGATGAGACACATGTTAGTGTTGAGGGATTGTTGGCACAGGCCTATTTTTGGAAAAGAAATTATATTTTGGGCGCAGGCATGTTTTTGGAGAGAAAGGTCTATTTTTGGAGCATGTGCCATAGGTTGCGGAAAATCAGCATGCAGAAAAAGAAGGAAAAGCAGCGAGTGGAAGATGGAGGAAAAGTAGTGTGGCGCACATGCACGAAAACCTAGCCATGTTAGGGTTAGGTTTTTGGAAAAAAATGTAATGGTTATAATCCATATTATAAATAAATACCTAAGAGGTCTAGTAGGGGTTGGTCAATTGTTGAGTAGTTCATTTTTATGTGGTTAGTTAGCAAAGGAGAGATAGTTTATCTGAATAAGATAGATTTTGAGGGTTATGTCATAGGTTGTGGGGCCTGGTGTGATCTAGTCTGCCTCACATAGGGTATTTACCCTCCTTTTTATTGTAATCGTGAAGAAAGTAAAGTGTACAGCGCAAATTTTGTAGAAAGATGTTTAAAAGAGCAGAAGAGACAAATCTTTGTGGACATAGCCCCAGGGGGGGTGAACCACAATAAATATATTGTGTTTATGTGTCATGAATGGTTATGTTACTGTTATGTTAATTATCATTCAAATAATGAATTATTAAATGGATTATGACAGCGTGCATGCATAGTTAGATGAATGAATGAATATTAGTCTTAGATGAATAAATAATCATGTTGATGCATGAGGAAAAGGATCAACCTGTAGTCCCAATCCCTTCATAGAATGAAAGCACCTGAGTATTGCAGTCCCCCATAAATCTATCTCGGGTGAGACTGCATTGTGCACTCTTTTCATAGCGTTGTCTTTTGGTTTACTAGGAGGGTCGATAGTTTGAGGGTTTTGTTGGACACCTATAGAGATCAAAACCTAGGTCTGCCTAAGTGTTCAATAGAAGAGGACATCCCAGAGAACATATAGACAAGTGCATAACCCAATGGATCTGGTACCACCATAGGAATGGCCACATCACTTCATCCATACATTAGAAGACATACCAAGAAATTGGTATGCATAATTGTAACTACACAGAGGAACTAGAAATTGGACAGATTTGCAGCAGAACTTTGTAATCATGTTTGCATTTGAACATGAGAATCCAGTGATGGATGCAACACTGAAGTTGATAAAATAAAATATCTTTGAAGAAACTGAAGTTGAAATTTTAACATCTTATCAGAATCACAATCGACAAATAATCAGACTGAAGTTACATTGTTACCACGTCGCAGAAGATGACCCAGTAGAAGAAAACCGTGCAATATCTAGATAACAGAAGTTGAAGGGGAAATAGAAGTAGAAATCCCACAGTTATAGTCAAAATAATTTGATGCACCACTGAATATAAAGAAGGTCGGTATTGGGATAGAAGAGATTCAAAAGATTACAAGTATTGGTGACTATTGGGACAACCAAACAGTGGAAAGAATAACAAAATTATTACGCGAATATAGTGATATATTTCCAACAATATTTTAAGAAATGAAAGGGGTAGCAGGAAAACTTGGAGAAATGAAGATTCCTCTATGACCATATGCCAGACCAATAAGACAGAGACCCTATAGGATGAATTCAGTATATAAACAAAAATTTAAGGCAGAGATTGATAAAATGTTAGAGGCTGGTATAATAGAACCTGTTGAAGAATTTGAGTGGATTATCCCAATGGTAGTTCAGGAGAAGAAGAAAGGGGGAATAAGGATCTGTGTAGACTTGAGGAAGTTGAATGATTCTTGTCTACATGGTTCCTTCCCTACTCCATTTACAGATGAGGTATTGGAGAATGTAGGAGGAAAAGAAGCATACTTATTTACTAATCGATTTTTAGGGTATCGCCAAATCATAATAACACCATAGGATCATCATAAGACTACATTTTCCACATAATGGGGATCATATCAGTATACAATGATGCCCTTTGTATTAAAAAATTCCCCTGCTATTTTTTCAATAATAGTGGTAGCTGCATTTAAAGATTTTATACATAACTTTTTGGAGGTTTATTTGGATGATTGGACAGTATTTAGCCTATTGAAATATCATGTTGAAGTTTTAAGATTGATGCTAGACAGATGTAGACAATGCCAAATTTCCTTGAACATTAAGAAATGCATATTCAGCGCGCCATTTGGAATTTTTCTAGGACATGTGGTTTGTAAACAAGGCTTGTTGGTTGATCATGCAAAGATTGTTGTCATTCTTAATTTACCACTTCCTAAGTCGGTGCACCAATTAAGAGATACACTAGGTCACATAGACTACTATAGAAAGTTC
This sequence comes from Picea engelmannii, assembly GCA_009831015.1. Taxonomy (NCBI): domain Eukaryota; kingdom Viridiplantae; phylum Streptophyta; class Pinopsida; order Pinales; family Pinaceae; genus Picea; species Picea engelmannii. The sequence continues at coordinate 24,799 of ML839045.1, forward strand.
ATAAATATCTATGCACAAATTATTGTGCCCATGGAGAAATTGTTAAACAAAGATATCAAGTTTCAATCGAATGATGAGTGCCAACAAAGTTTGGACATCTTAAAAGAGAAAATGGTGACACCACCAATTATGGTGTTTCCAGATTGGTCAAAAGAGTTCCATGTTCATGTGGATGTCTCTTCAATAGAACTTGGAGTAGTACTAACACAACAAAGAGAAGGTGACATAGATCACCCAATAGCATTTACAAGTAGGAAACTCTCAGAGTCAGAACATAATTATAATACAACGGAGAGAGAAGGTTTGGCTATGGTGTATGCATTACAAAAGTTTAGACATTATTTATCAGGCCAACATTTTAATGTGTTCATAGATCACTCTTCTCTCAAGTACATGGTTAACAAGCCAGTGTTGGGGGGAGAATCTGTATATGGTTGTTGTTATTTCAAGAGTTTGATTTTGAAGTGGTGGTGAAACCTGGAAGACTGAATGCAGGACCAAATCATCTGCCTAGGATAACCAATGGAGAGGAACCAAGTAGCCTTGAGGACAATTTTCCTGATGCACAACTCTTTTCAGTGAAGATTGCTAATGAATACTTTGTTAATATCATTGAATTTTTTAGTATAGGATTTTCCCCAAAGGAATAAAACACTACGCAAAAGAAGAATTTGGTGGTTAGAGTTACAGATTACCAAATTATATCATGACACTTGTATAAACTAGGAGCAGATAATATTCTAAGGATATTTTTCATGGAACGTGAACATCCCATCATTTTGGCAAAAGAACATGAAGGAATAGTTGGAGGACACTATGCAAGAAAAGTCACTTCGCAGAAGATACTACGCGTAGGACTATGGTGGCCAACACTTTCTAAATATGCAAAAGAGTATTGCCATACTTGTGATGTCTGTCAAAATATAAGAAAGCCATCTAGGAGGGATGAGATGACCCTAAAACCTCAGGTAACTCTTAAAGTGTTTAAAAAATGGGAAATTAACTTTGTAAGACCAATCAACCCACCAGCTAGAAGATCAGGAGAAAGGTACATCATTACAGTGACAGAATATTTAATTAGATGGGCTGAAGCAGCAGCAATAAAACATTGCAATGTAGAAACTGCAGCGCACTTCCTGTTTGAACAAGTAATTACAATATTTGGATTCTCTAGAATTTTTATGAGTGATTAGGGAACCCATTTTATCAATAATACCATTCAATAAATGACTAAATAATTTGAGATACACCATCAGAATAGTACTCCATACCATCCTCGGGCTAATGGAACAGTGGAAGCATTTAATAAAATATTGGAGAATACCCTAACTAAAATTTGCAATGTAAACAAGGATAATTGGGATTTGAAGATACCAACAATATTACAAGCTTATAGAACCACATGAAAGAAACTCACAGGGTAGACATATTTCAAATTGATGTATGGTCAGGAAGCAGTAGTCCCTTTAGAATATTCAATACCTAGTTTGTGCATTGTAGCCATTACAAACATGACAGAAAAAGGTGCAGCTCAAGAAAGATTGTCTCAACTCATGGAACTAGAAGAAGACAGAATTATGGCTATTTTCCATGAGGAAGTAAAAAAATCCAAAGACAAAGCTTGATATGACAAACACATTAACAAGAAAAACTTTAAGGAAGGAGATTTGTTTCTTCTTTATGACAAAAAATACTTATAGCACCTAGGAAAATTCAGGATGCAATGACTAGGGCCATATGAGATAAATTCTATCACAGATGGAGGTGTTGTGTAGTTGCAGGATCTAGGAGGAAAAGAGATTCAAGGATTGGTTATTGGTAGTCGACTAAAATTGTATAGGGACAGTGGACCCAGTAACCCTTAGTAGAAACAACATGGGAAATTACAATTGTACATAGTGTATATAATAGAAGTTGGAAAAGAAAGAAAAAATAAGAAAAATACAAAAAATGCAGTAGATGGATAAGTGGTAGACAAGAAGTTAGAAGATACAATGTGCAATCAGATAGAAATTGGCATAAAATAACTTGAATACATTGTGTTCCAGAGAAATGTGACCAGACAGAAAAAGCAGCACGTCGATACAGAAAAAAAAAATGGAAAAGGGAAAAGCGGTGACAGGAAAAGTGTGGCACAGAGCATTTATGGCACAACCTATACAAGAAGAAAACGTGAATGGAGAAGACTCATTGTGTCTTTGTGAAAAAGAGAGTGTTATGACCGAAAAATTTTCTACATCATTATGCACAATGGCTGAAGAAAGACATCAATGCCAGTAGCAATTAGTAAACCTACAGCATCAAAATCCATTAAAAAGGCAGAAAACTATACACTTGGTTCAAAAATTAAAGTGTGCAAATTCACTAAAGGAAGCATGTGCACTATGCACAGAATGCGCAGACCAACACAGCCCTAATCGTGCATTGTGCGCAAGATGTGTGACTGTCTATGAGAAAAGTCATGCACTTCTCATGAATGGCGCATTTATGAATATTGTCGGCCCCTCAACCACTTCCAGTCCGACCCCCAACACGATTTGACACTCAGATCTGAGCGAAATCTAGCTTGGAGTTTGGTCAAGGGCTAGGAAGTTCCCTAAAAGGCCCCTTGTTCACACTATGAACCAATTGTATCTTTCCATGAGTAGACACTATAAATATGTTCCATGGGTGTGCTATAAAAATAAGAACTTCAAAGTATTTTTATGTTGCAAGAATTATTCTTGGAGAATCATCTTTTCTCTTTGAATCATTCAAGCACTATAGCAAGGGCCATTCCCCTCACCTCTTGAAAGGATTGGCATTGTATTTCTTCACCATTGTCACTTGCCATTGCATGAATAGAACAGCTCTCTATTAGGGAACTCAAGAGCCCTCCCAAGGAGGAAGAGGGGATGCATAAGTCCCTATCTTTCTCTATGGTGTTATCCTATCAATATATTGATCCATTGGTAGCTATATGATGGTAATTTTTTGTTTTTCATGGTTCTAGTTCTTGCAAGCTTCTCTAACATTTATTTATTTTTCTTTTTCTTTTTCTTTTTCTTTTTGTTTTCATTTCCTTATTTCATGTGTATTTGGTTATCTAATCAACTCACAAACCTTTGTCTTGTTTAGTTTTCCCATGTGACAAAACCAACACAACAGATTGGCGACCATATTGGGGACCGATATCAACTAGGCAAGTAATTGTTGTGTTTTTTCTCACCCATGTGACAAAACCAACACAACAGATTGGCAACCATACTGGGGATCGGTATCAAATTCCTCCCTATTTAATTCTTGAGAGCACTTATTTTTAATTGTTTGGATATGCAGGTACCAAAACCGGCCTAATCCAGTCTTCCAAAATCAGAATTCAGAGCCAAGGCAAGAGAATTTCACTTGGAAATTTGTTTCCCTATGTGTGACAAGAAGTGTGTGGCTTTCAAGGCACATAGATGCACATTATACGCACTTTTCACTTTGTGTGCATATCAGCCTTCATAAATCCATGCATTTTGTGCACTCTGTGCTCTTTATGCGACTGTAAGAACTACAACCCGCACATAAGTTCAGTTTTTGCAAATTGTAAGGGTTTTTATGAGTGGTTTGAGGGCCCATTGCCTTCATATTTTAACTTCGTGCACTTTTTAAAGCAATAGCGCTTCACTTAGAGTCAATTATCACAAGGAAGGTTAGCTAACATAAGCACATAGGGGTAAAAAGAATCACAATTCTTCTCTTTGCTTTGTTGCCACATGGATGGTCCATTTGGCATTTAAAATTTTGAGTTGAAATTATTGATTTTTCAAACACAATCAACTAATTTGGGACTAGAAATAATTTGTAACCCTCAAGTATGTTCTTCCCCTGCACCCTAGTGTGATCTCAGGAATCAGAAAAGGTGTTTGAAAGGAAATTTCATCTCCCTTAAAAATCATTAGGAGAGGACAAAACCCCACTAGGGTACCTCTTAGTTTTGGAAATCATCTTAAAGCTTTGTAAGGGCCCATACATGCCCACATGTTTTCAATCTTAGGATAGTTTCTAAAATATTTATTAGTTTAGACAAAACTCTAGGAAAGTTTTAAAGATCAAGTAACGGGCCCATACATGCCCACATGTCTACAATCCTAGGATAGTTTTAAAAAACTTTCTTAGTATAGACAACATTCTAGGGAGTTTAAAGGATCAAGTAAGGACCCATATGTCCACATTGTTAGTTCTTTAGGGCTTTAAATATTCCACAAGGTTGTACCAAAGAAACGTAGTAAGATAGGTAAGAAGATTTGTAAGGACCACAGGAATTTCACGTGCTACAATCTTACACTTAACTTATTAAAATTATTTGCACATTTTTCACTTTATTGCACACAAAGTCACTCCTCACACACATAATTTATATTATAATAGTGGAGGTCGAAGTTAGCTTTCTTTTTAAGTACCCACAAAGTACTTCAAAGGAATTTTGAAAGATCTGACTACTTCTTTAGAAATTATCCACACCAATTTAATTCAAACGAGGTTGGTCCATGACCCCAATCTCTCAGACCACTCCATCTAAAACATTTCTAAGAACGCGCTAAATTTTCCTCCACATGATGCGCGTAAAGAAATTTTTAGTCTAGGTAGGATCTCGGGGGTAGGCATTCAAAAAAAACCTCGTTATCAGGTTCTCACATTTTGAAACAATAGAAGTTGAGAATAGGGATCCTTCAAATCCTCCAATTCAAGTGTTCCTATACCATAAGGCAAGGTGATACTTGTGAAGTTTCGAAGGTCGAGGTCTGGTTGTTCTATGCATCCCTCCTTGAGTCACCCAACTCTTGTAAGGTCATCCATCCCATGACCCATTTTTTAGGCCGAAAATCTAAATGTTGCACTTTGACCGAGGTACTTAGTGGAAAAACTTAGGATATCTACACAAGTGGCGGTTGTGGGTTGCAATCGCACCTTGATCAGATTTCGTGTGGCTATTGAGAAATATTGTCGGGTCTTTCAGGATATGCACCCTCTACCCCTCATTATAACTTATTACTTCAACCTTCACTAGTTCCTCTTCTGGTGGCTTCATAGCCCACTGTCGAGTGTTATTGGAAGGCCCAATGCTAAATTGAGAGGAATAACAATAGGCATTTTATGACACGAGCTTTTATTTTTTGTTATTGTTTCCCCCACGCGGAAAAAATCCACCTATCCACATTATTTTTTATTTTACAGTTGATGTATGATGTTCATTTGATTACATACAATTATGAGTTATACTATGTTTTGAAGCTCAAAAATATAAAAAGCACTTGTTCATTTATTTCTCTGGTCACCATTTGCACACATTCACTTTTATAATCGGAACCATAGGGGAACCACAAAATCCTCATTGTTCTAGATGATTTCAGAATCTCCCTCCTATTCTAGGAGAAGTCCCTAGTCTTGCCAACTCACCCGCTCAACCATCTCACACCCCAGTGTGTGCTACTATTTTGGGATCAACATTACTTGGTTCCACTTTTCTTAGGTCAAATACCCAAGGCAATCCATCTATTGGTTCTCCTTCACAAGGAGGTGGGATTCAAACTTCTTCTCAAGGAAGAAGTACAAATCCACCAAATCCCTCTCAAGGGACAGGTCCATTACCTACACACACGATGGTTGGAACTAATCCTCCACCAAACCCCCCTTTTCCATACTTGGCATCCCTCAACAATCATTATTTAAACAAACTCATGAATGACCCCATTTTACATGATGCCACTTAACCCAATATGCCTACCAAATTGCCTTTAGACATTTCAAAGTTTGAAGGAAAACTAGGGGAAGACCCCGCCAACCATGTTATGAACTTCCACTTATGGTGCTCTTAAAATAGAATCATGGATGATTCCATCTTCTTGAGGTTAATTCAAAGAACCCTCACCGGTTCATCAACCAAATGGTATGTGGACAAAAAATCAGGGTCTCATGTAACCTTTCAATCATTGGCCAAGGCATTTTTGTCCTTTTTCCAATTACCAGTTCGCCATGACACTAGTTTAGAACTTCTCTCCAAGTTCAAACAAACTACTGATATCCATATCACCGACCACATTCATGAATGGAATCGGCGACATAGTTTGTGTAAAGAAGAAACCACTAAAGAACAACGTCTTGATTGGTTTCTCAAATCACTCATCCCCATGATGTCCAAGGATGTAGCATGCATTTTTCCTCAATCATAAGAGGAAGCCATCAGCAAGGTCCAACAATTCAACCTCATATATTCCAAATCCGGTTACTTATACATAGTGTTATCGAACAAATCAATAAGTGTGGACACAAACTAATCTCCCTAACTTCCACGGGAAGCTAGAACAAAACAAGACAGAATACAAACTTCATCTTAGACTTCATTGTCATATAAACTAGTTCAGAGAGGGACAAATGACATACCTTTTAAATGATGCTTGATCCTTGCTAGTGTCTTCCTTGTCACTCCATGTTTGGATTTGTTGGATGGTGAACCTGTTTAAGAAGCACAAACCAACAAAGAGAGAGAACAAAGATATATATATTCAAATGAATTCTATGTATAAGATCAAGGAGTTATAAAATAAAAGTAAAGACACCTTTATAGGGAAGAAATGTATTGTTGCATCTTATTAAATCGAAGTGGAGAATACAACCCATGCATTTATGTTGCAAGGTCCCTTCCAATGTCTCTTTTCTCCAACACACACACCTTTGCTCCAATGTCTTTGATGAAGAAGATCCACAATCTGACTTAGAGAGCTAAATCAAAGCTATCTCAAATATAATCTATAGAAGAACTCTTCATACATAAGCAAGACTTTGCAAAACCTTAGCCTTTTCCATAAGATATCCCTCTTTATATAGGGTGAAAGAGGGATGGATGAGGATATTAGGATGATCCCACTAAATCAGAGAAGTGAGTAAGATCCAAATTGATCGGTTGCCACCTCATATTCTAGAAGATTCCCTTCTAGAACATTTGTGAGTTTCACTTTTCCCTTGTTTAAGAATCGTCGCACCCTATGCACAGTCAACCTGCGATGATCAAGCATCGTCGCAACCCAAGAAAAGAGCAGGGTGCGACGATCTCCCTTGTCATATTTTTTAAGGAAGAAAAGGTAAACCAATTTTCTCATGGAGAAAGTCTCTTTTATTGTTTTCAGGGAACATGGAAGTGAGTTATGCACATGTCATCAGTTGATCACTGGGGTGAAAAAAATAATGTGTAAAAAAATGCCCCCCAAAGTATGAAGTTGGAACCTGTGATAGTTGAAATTATTTGTAGAATGTGTGTGCCGAAAACAAGGACCAAATCCGTCGAGAACCTGCAAACAATCAAGCATATGCATAATAATATACCATCTTCTGAGGTAGGCATTCCCATACTCAAACCACAAGTGACTTTAATCATAAGTGTCAAGTGAGTCATGGCCACTACACATAGACTGTGGATGCATGTCATCATGATTCAGCATAGCCACAATAAATACATTGTGGATATATGCTCTTAAAGAATTCAAATTCGGACATAGCCACGAGACATACACAGTGGATCTATTTGTTAGTACAAACTTATGAATACTTCGTTGCAACCTAGACCGATATGGTGAGATACAGGGTCTTCATTTCCATTATCTTTAAGTATGAATCTATCCATGTGATTACAAGCGTTGAAGTCAAACATGGTAGAAACCACTTGATTACCGGTCATTAATGAAAATTGTTAACAAGTGTGAGGGAAATCACCATTAATGTCAATGACTCCCAAGGTACTCTAGTACAATCCAACGAGTGTGAATGAATGAGTTGAAGTTGAACACTCAATGGAATATTCCAAACAGAGGCCAATGATGTGAACCCATTGTTGAAAGCAAGGAAACATGCCATTGAGGCATGCAGGCTCCAAGGTACTAATGTGATTTCTAAGTCTTGTTCCCGGATAATGAGTTGAAGTTGACAGGAAAAGACTCGTCACAGGAGGGCCTTAATGTATCCCCCATCAATGACAAGAAATATGTAACATATTTGAAGTATATCAGAGTATGAAGTGATTTAGAACTAACTCAGGGAAGGCCGACATGGTAGAAAATTTATAACTGCAGATGGTCGACTCGATAGAAGGCTTGTTTAGGTTGGACTTCTCTTGAACATATGAACGACACGGCAATTTTCTTGGCAGCATTGACTCAAGGAGGACCCACATATGAACTTGTGGACGGTTATACGAGAGACAAATGGATTTCCCAACCCAGATACAGTGATGAAGGGGGGTTTCATGTTCAAGAGTGACTTTACTGCCACTAACACAGATACAGATACACATTTCTTTCCCAATTTTCCCCCACCATTTATGGCAAGTGCCTCTTTATTTTTACGCAAGCTTGAGGAGGATAAAATATGCTTGTAATGTAAGCTCATCCTTCGAAGTATGTTTAACGAACCCTAATAAGGAGTGGTTGGATCCCATATGGGCCTTTCAATGTTTGTTTTATGAGTCCAAAGAAAGAAAAATCAGGGGTTTTCATGTTTAGAGAGTCTGAAAAACACTTAAAGAGAACTCCATAATGTCCTTTTTCGTAAGTTAGTCTAACGAGACCGAAAAAGAGATAATCTACCGCTCATCAGACATTTTCTTCAAATACTTTTATGAGCGTGAAAAGAACAAGGTCGCTTGGCTATCTTTTTGTGTTTAGGGAGCTTGAAAAGAGCTTAAAGGATACTCCATACGGTTCATTTTTCATATTACCAATGCGAGTTCAAAAATGCGATAAAAGGTTACTCGATTGCATTCTCATGGTTTCACAAGCGTGAGAAATAATTAAGACTGTGCTCAGAGTTTTTCCTAAAAAACCCTAAAAGTATCTTTACATAAGAAAAACACACAAAAACAACCAAAAATGGTAGATCCTTGTCAAACGTCTTATCCTTAGATCTTTCAATCTGTAATAGAAAACACTTTGCAAAGTTGATTAGACTTTAGGGTATAGGTAAAATATTCAAAAAAAATATTTAATTTGCAATAAAATATGGTAAAAAGTAATAAAATAGGACAAAATAACCCATTTACCATTTCATTTTGCAATTTCACCCAAATAGTGCCCAAAACCCTCATTTTCTTCCAAATTTCAAGCGTCGATTCCAGAGCGCCTAGTGGACCATTTCGCAAACTGCTTTCGTAAAAAAGTTAATCTCTTGCCCCTTTCTCTTTTCATGGTTTACAATTTCATTTTTAATGGCTTATATTTAAGTTAAGGTCAATTTTTTGGAGGTCATTGCGCTTTGATATCATCACAGGCTCACAGTATCGTGAACTGCGACGATTTCAAATTGCTGCAAGGGACACAAATCCAAGGTGCGACAACGTCGCTCTATGTAAAATCAAATCCCTACGATGACCGCAACTCAATTTTTGAAAAGAAAAAATGAGTGAGGAAAACTTCCAAGAATTGATTTTTTATGAATCTAATCATCTTTTGATGTTACTTGGCAGATTTTCCTAAGTCAAAATGCTCGAGTGGAGGGAACGTGATAATGAAGAAGAAGACTACTTTGTCAGGAATGACCTGGGCACTGTCATGGCACTCTGGGAGTGTGGTTTAGTCAAAATATTCAAAATCCAGGGCATGAGAGCCCAATTGAGATTGTTGGAGTATCTAGTCCACATGTGGGATGTAAATGAACAAGCCTTTCATGTGGGTGTGCATACACTCACCTTGGATATAGATGACATTTAATTTCTGACATAGTTATCTCTCTGAGGCTCTCGGGTATCACTCTCGGGAAATAGAGGTGGGGGAGAACCCATGGATTACTATGTTGCACACCACTACATGTCAGGTATGGAAAAGCATAGTGGAAAGGTTTCCATTAGGGATGTTCAGGATTTACCATTGAGAATCATCCTCTATACTATCACTAGGATGGCAGGGAGTGTGGCTCCCCACATGGCTTTGCAAAGCCACTTTCAGTATGCCATAGAGTGTATGGATCCCTGAGTCTTCAATTGGTGTGAGGATATCTTGAAGAACATGAAAAATATACCGACAAAGTGTCAGAATGGTCGGTTGAAAGAGTTTGTTTATGGATCCATTTTAGTATCCTTCTTCCTGGAGAGGGTCCTTGTCTTATGTCTACAGGTGGAGTGGGGCATACCCACTCCACAAGATCCATGGGTGAAAAGATGGGTGAATTTGATGGCTCATCATGGTGGCGTACCTATCGTCAAGTGTGATGAATCTTTCTTCCAGTGGTTGAGAGATCAGCTAATCATGGTGGAGGACTATGCTTATTTCGGGACGGACTTCCGTGGGGATCCTGAATGAGCTCTTCCTGAGGGATCTCAGTGGGGAGACATAGGTAAGAAGGAAATTTTCATTATATGATTTTTTTTATATTTTAATTATATAAAACAAATTGGTCATTTATCTAAGACTAATCAAGTGCTCTCAATAATTCAAATGTGGTGCCTTATCGTCCTTCGGGATCATATCCCATTCAGAGGCGAGGAGATATAGGTGATGTGGTAGGTCAAGGAGTGTCTATCGATGATCTCGAGGAGATCGAGCAGAACTTAGAGGGATTAACCATGAACATCCCTGATATCACGATGGATGAACTACCTCGGTGCTACCAATGCCATACAGTTGGTTTATTGGCATTTATTGGTCGAATGCTCCATAGAGTAGCATGGGTAGTTGTTTGTTATAATGAGCAGCATCATTGATTCTTTTATATATGAAGCCATGAGCTTCACTATTTTGATATTTTGGTCTTTGGACAAACACTTTTTGTAACTTTTGTCGTATTAATATAAAGTTCATATCGGCTTACTTGTATTTATTTTTTAAATGTGTGTTTGGATTTATAAATGTCTCAAATGTTTGTCTATCACATAATTATCCAATGCATCTATCAATGTATTTAGACATCTTGGAATATGTTGATACTCAATATAATCAAAATGTCTTTCCAAGAGGCGAATTCTTAAGTATACCCGTAACAAAGTAGGACTTCGGATGGAATAAATGTTACTCAATTGCATCACTACTAACTATGAATCAAGTCATACAATAAGATGATGGATTCCAAATTAAATGGTGTCAGTTAATAACCCAATAACTGCATTGTATTCCATGATATTATTAGTTGCACGACCAAGACAAACACCGTGTAGATTGATCAACTCATTTGTAGGTGCTTAGATTTCCCATGCAGCAGACGCTAGGTTTTGAGTACTGTGACTAGCACCATCAGCAAAGAAAATATAGGGTAGCGAAGACACCAACATCTGGAAACCAAGCACAATGCAAGGTAAGCACCTAAAAGGCTGAACAAAAATGAAAAAAGCACACTAGAGTATGATACACTAAAAATACATAACACTCATGCAAAAATAGTTTAAGCATAGTACTTCTTCAAGTAAAGCCCATTTCTAGGTTCACTCAAAGGAATTCCATCATAATCTACCAGCTCATAAGCCCCTTTCTCCAACACTTGTTTCATGATATAAGGGCCACGCCACATGGGCTCAAATTTACTGGCCCCTAATAAGTCACGATCATGTTCGTAAAGAAGAACCAAATCACCCTCAAAAAAAACACGTGATTTGACATGCTTGTCATATTGAGCTTTGACACACTTTCTCTGATGACTAAGGAAGCATCACGGAGAGTCTCATCTAATTGCATCAAATAAAAGAGACGTTCCTCTTCAGCTGAGGTGTTAGGGAGAATTTCGACAGCTAGTTTCAAAGATGGGATTTCACATTCAATCAGTAGAATAGCTTCAATACCATATACTAAATCAAAAGGTGTGAACCCCATGGAAGATTTAACGGATGTATGATATGCCCATAATGTCAAGAAGAGCATCATGTGCCATCTTGACTTGTGAATTCCTACCATCCATCGAAGCATAGTAGTGAGAAATTTGTTAATTACTTCAACCTGGCCATTGGCCTGTGGATAGTAAGGTGTTGAGTTTTCATGTCGAAGACCCAACTTCTCGATAAGTTCAGACATCATGAAATTGCAAAAATGGCTACCATGGTTGGTGACAATGGCTTAAGGGACACCAAATCTAGTAACTATATGATTGAATATGAACAATTATGCAGTTTCTCGGTATTATCAAATGTAGGCATCACCTCAGCCCATTTATTGAAATAATCCACAGCTACAATAATGTCTCCATGCCCCCCGGCCGAGTGAGGGTTACATGTCATGAATTCAATGCCCCATTTATCGAATGGACCAATGGAAACTACAGGGTAAAGAGGAGAACAATGATATTAGATCTTATTGTTATATGTTTGACAAGCGTGGCATTTTTGGATGGTAGTAATGCAATATTTAAACAATGAAGGCCAGAAGTAACCATCTCGTAAGATCTTTTGGGCAGTGGCATTTTAGACATATGATCGCCACATGCTCTGGAATAACAATCATTCAAATCCTTCTCATATTCATCATAGGTTATACATCGTTGAAATATGGAATCAATACCACAACGGTAAAGGGTATCACCAAGGATAATGTATTGACAGGTTTGATACTGAATATGACGATGAACTACACTAGAAATATCGGGTCGAAAAGTTTGGGTTTGGAGATAAATGATAATTTCTCCATACCATTTGTCATCATAAATGATCAGAAAGAGAGACTCATTGGGAAAGGAATCCGCTGCCACAGTTTTTGTCTTAGTAGAGGAAAGGACACATATCAACTTGGCAAAAACCAAAGATTTCTTTGATTTGGCACGCTCAAACTCCTGGAGAATCACTATCCATTTGGATTATTTCCCCCCCAGCAATTGTCGGGTAAGGATGTGTTTCATAGGGTTGCAATCGGAAATGACTATGGTTTTGCGCAATAAGATATAATGACGAAAACGTTGAACATCTTGAACAATTGCCAAGGCCAGTTTCTCCACATGCAAATATTTGGTTTCGGTGGTCGTGATACTCCGACTCAAATAGTAAATTACATGTTCATTGTGTGAATCATCCTCTTGGTCTAGAACCATATCTATGGTAGAGACTGAAGTGGCTAAGTATAAGAAATAATCTCGACTATAATCGGGTGGAAACAAGAGTGGTGTACGGGTTAACGTAAGTTTCAAATCTTCAAAGGCTTTGTTGGCAATGTCATCCCATACAAAATCATGACCTTTCTTAAGAAGTTGAGTAAAACCTTTCATTAATTCAATATAATTGGGGATGAATCGACGTAAAAATTTTACCTTCCCTTGCAAACTTTGGAGTTGGCACAATGTAGAAGGAGGAGGCAAATTGAGAATAGCTTCAACCTTCAGAGGGTCCACCCTAATCCCATGTGTAGAAACGATAAAACCAAGAAGTCATCTGGAATCCACACAAAAAATGCATTTACTCGGATTCAATCATATGCGATAATAGTGACAATGTAGGAAAATGGCCCGTAAATGTGTTGGGTGATCTTGACGATGCATGGAATGCGTTAGTAAATCATCTAGGTAAGGTTGTACAATGTGATTAATATCATGAAAAGCATAAGACATAGCCATTGAAAAATCACACCAGCATTCCTGAGACCAAAAGGTAGCTTCCATTATGTGAAGGTTCCCCAAGGGAAAATAAAAGCAGTTTTATGTTGATCCGTAGGAAAAATATTGATTTGATTATAGCCGGAGAAACGATCCATCAAATATAATATTTCACTCCCGGCATAGTTGTCAACGATCTAGTTAACGAAAGGGGTTGGATAATTATCTTTGGGACAAGCCCTGTTGATATCCCTATAATCTACACAAACATAGATCGTGCCTTGTTTCTTCGTAACTAGAACAAGATTAGACACCCAATCAGTCAAAGCCACCAAATAGACAAAATCAGATTTAAGAAGTTTTTCAACTTCGAGTTTAATAGCAGCAGTTTTACATGGATGTGTTGGGTGAAGTCTATGTTGAATGGGTTTAGCATCCAGGTGTGTCTTAATATCATGTACAACAATATCTGGATCAATTCCAGGCACCTCTTTGTAACTCCACGCAAAAACGTCATGGAATTCTTGGAAAAGAGCTTTATAAATTCGAATCTCATCAGCAGAAGATGAGGTACCGATATGAACATTTTCCACAATTTCGAGTTTAATCAAAATATCTAAAGGGATGGTGGGTGAAATGTTACCCAAGTTCCCTTCATGAAAAACATCGTGTATTGGTTCAGGAATAGAGGAAATAGTAACAACAGTAGACGGATTCGAAATCCATTGATAACTCTCTATGGTCTCGGGTTCTAGGAAGAGAACAGAACGATGATGCCCATCATCCCATGGGGTATCTTCCATAGAGATGACTGTCATGATCATCTCGTCAGTGTGAAATACCACGTGAAATGGATCCGGAGACATATCTAAGAGAGAACGAGGAGAAGGAGTTTTTGATTGAATAGCTTGATAAGCCAATTCTACCGGACTTAAAGGCATCTGATCATCGTAACGAAGATAGTCATCAGAGCTAGGTACTATCCAAGGGTTTTGGAAGCAGGCCAAATCGAAAAGAAAGGATATTTTTGGAAGAAAGGTGTCCAGGAGGAAAGTGACAGCTGGAAGGAAGAGAAACACGCGCGCATGCATGGAAAAACTAACGACGTTAGGGTTAGGGTTTTTGTAATACATTGTAATGGTTGGTGAGCCAGAAATGTATATCTATAGATACCTAGGAGAGTAATAAAAGGATATAGCATAGACAAGAAGATACGAGAGGAGAAATTCTGAAGAGATGACGAGAGGAAGGAGTCTTATTTTGATAACTAGCTGTAATACTCTATAATCCAATCCAATTTTGTAAGTTGTTGAGTTGAAGAGGGGTCAGGAGGGTAGATCTTGAGGGTTAGATCACAGGCTGAGGAGCCTCATGTGATCTAGTTTGCCTCATAATAGATCTCGACCCGACTGAGGATGAGTTGTAAAGTGCGTGGCACTGTAGTTTTGGAACTACAATAATAGAAGAGCTTGAGAGCCAGATCTTTGTGGATGTAGCCCAAGAAGGGGTGAACCACAGTAAAACCTGTGTTATGTGATTGAATGCTTGTGTCTCTTTTACTGTTTATGAGTAGATGCTAGAATGATATATGAATGAATGAATCTGATCACATTACATGCATGAATGGGAATGCTAGTATGTTTCTTTAATAAGTTAAATAGAACTCTCAGCACACACTTCACAGATCTCCATTCAATCCTGGACTATAAACACTTGAGTATTGAAGTCACCCATTAAAACTATCTCGAGTGAGACTGTGCGGTGCACTATGTGCATCGTGTTGCCTTCTGGTTTACCAAGAGGGCCAATAGATTTAGAGGCTTTGTTGGAACCCTAGCAAACTTGAACCTGGGTCAATCATGTTAAAGGCATAGCTCACAGGAGTTCAAAACCAAAAAATGGTTCTATTTCCAGTTTTTATAACCCTAATTTGCACCAAACATGATTACTGGCATCAGGCCATCTCAAATTCCTTCTTTTCCAAAACACTACTGAACAACTCTTCTTAAAAACCCACTTTACAAAGGCCCACGCGCCCTGCTCCATTGTTGCATGCGTGTACATGCTAGCTGACCCAAGAAAGCCAGCGTGTACCTACAAAAGCATGAAAAAAGGAAAGTTTTTGACAAAACACACAGCTTTGGGTAAGTTAACTAAACCTTTTGGCCATGCATGGCTGGTCATTCGACCAAATACCTAGCTCCTTCTAGCCTATAAAAGAAGGGGTAGGGGTCCCATTTGAAAGGAGGAAAGTTGTAGTAAAGAAACTATACCCGATTGAGCATTCCCTTTGTCCCAACCTTTAGTCATCCTTGTGCAAAGAGAAGTATAGAGAAAAGCAGTTGGAAGACAGTGAAAGAAGAGCCCAGGACCAGGATCGAGGACCAGTGGCCGACTTTATCATTGTAAGGTATCATTGTGAAGTTAATAAAAGAATTGTTTTTCTTGTCCCGCCATATGAGATTGTCATTATTTGAATATTGATTGTATGATTGATTAAATATCTAACCCATTATTTCATAGATCAAATGCATGTGGAGTTATTTGTTTGTCTTTTGTGAATGCATTTCATCATTGGGAGGAGAGTTTCAGTCAAAGAACAACCAAGCGCAAAAAGGGATCGACATCAAACACGAAAAATAAGGTACGATAACTTGATCTCTTGAACTTTGTATTTACATATGAGTAATGGGGGTTTAGGCATGGGATGATGGTAAGAAGTAAGAATCTTTAGGTCATTTTTGCATGCATGATAAACCTTAGTGCTAGTTCGTAGGAGGGATTCCCACCCACAACACCAGTTGGAACAGTATAGGATTGAGTAGATGGGATCTGTTAAAAGAGGGTGAGATCTGCGGAAGGCGGGTCAAAAGAATATTGAATCGAATGGCAAGAAGGTGATAATGCATCGTTAGAAGGGAATGTTGAGACTGTGGAATCCCACAAAAGCAGAGATCGAAAGCTGGTTGAAGACAAAGGAGCTATAGTTTGGACAGAAATATAACAAAAACTCTAGAGTAACACCGCACAAATATCTTGAGAAGTATGTGTTTACTGATATGCATGAAGTATTTTTCTATGATTTCCCACATTTATTGCAGGAGTGGATATTGAGGTTGAAGGATAACCACGCAACAAACCGGATCCAGTAGTTAGAGTAGACCCCAATTCAGATTGAGCAATTATAGCATGTGAATAAAAAATTCACCTGCACAATAGATTTTTGGCTTGATAGTATTGTAGCAGGCTTTATAACAGAATTTGTCGTAGATACCACAAAGTCGTACAATGCAGCAGAACAAGAGTTTCTACGAGGGCCTCGAGGAAGGTATATTCGATCGATGTATACTTATATTAAGATATTGATCTATAATAAAGGTGTAATACAATGGACTCAGACAGCTAAACTTCCCTGCGTGCATGGGGGAAGGGGGGAAGCACTGACTGTTAAGAACCAAATATCAATATAGCACAGAAAAACCTCAGAATAAGTACTCAACGCCTTGAAAAAGAGAGAAATTCAGATAATAAGCCTCTTCGAGGGGGAAACCTCCTTATGCCCACATAAATGTCCAAATATCAGATGATTCCAAATGAAAATGTCTCCTTGGTATATATAGGAGACTAGAGGTACAATTACAACTAATGGACTCAAGTTGACATAAATAAAATAACATTACTAACGTAATATGCCCCAATTAAGGGGTAATGAGCCATTATTTAGGGATTAACATGCCCCTCCCCTTGATACAAGTGTTGTCTGCAACACTTGAGTAACTCTGGATGCTTTTGTATACAAGACTCATCTTCCCAAGTGGAATCTCAAGCCGGTAGTTTCCTCCATTTAATGAGATACTCTGAAATGGATCTATTCCTCAGCTGGTGAATTATTGTGTCAATGATGGATTTAGGATCCAATATGATTTTTCCTTCCTCGTCAAGTTCTGGAAATATAGTTTGAACTGGTATCTTGTCACCTATAACCTTCTTTAAGCATGAAACATGGAAAACTGGGTGTACTCGTGAAGATGCAGGAAAATCCAATTTGTATGCCATAGTACCAATCTTTTGCAACACCTTATAAGGGCCATAGTACTTTGGTGATAATTTATTATCCTTTTTGGCTTGCTTGAGGGACATTTTTTTATATGGTTGTAATCTTAAAAACACCCAATCTCCTACTTCAAAACTTCTTTCACTACGATGTTGATCTACTTGTTTCATGTGATTATGTGCCATGTTCAGGTTGTCCTTTAATATTTGGAGAACTTGTTGTTGATGCTCGATGTGATCTTCCATTGCTTGAACCTTAGATTTTTCTTTTAGAGAAGAAGTGATGGAAGGAGGGTGGTATCAATAGAGTTCCATAAATGGTGTCATTTTTGTTGCAGTATGAAAAGAAGTGTTATACCACCATTCTGCCAAGGGTAACCATTTGAACCATTGTGTTTGTTTATCAGAGACAAAGCAACGAAGGTAGCCTTCCAGACATTTGTTCACTATCTCGGTTTGTCCATCAGATTGAGGATGATAGGATGANCTATGAGCCAATTGAGTACCCAAACAAGAAAATAATTATGTCCAAAGATGTCCAGTAAAGATGGGATCTCTGTCACTTACAATAATCTTTGGGCTGCCATGTAGCTTTTGAACTGTCTCCATGAATGCGGTGGAAATTGTACTGGCTTTGAAGGGATAAGAGAGTGCACAAAAGTGTGTGTACTTGGTCATTCTATCAACAATCACCATGATGACACTCTTTCCTTCAAACTATGGTAACCCTGTGACGAAATCCATGGAAACCTCCTCCCAGCACTGACTTGGGATGGCTAATGGTTGTAAAAGACATGGGGTCTTAATTGTTTCCACCTTAATTTCTTGGCAAACCAAACATTCTGCCACAAACCTTTGAACATAAGTTTTAAGGCCATCCCAAAAAAAATCCTTCTTGACCTTATGGTAGGTTTTCAAAAATCCCGAGTGTCCTCCTATTGGACAGGTGTGTAATTCCAATAGTACCTTTTGTTTGAGTTGGGATTTATTACATAAATATAAGTGATCTTTGTACCATAGTGAATCATGTTTCCATGTAAATGTATATGATGCATTGGAATCCTGCTGCAACCTTTGAATGAGAGTCCACACTTTTTCATCATTCTTTCATTCATCCCTTACTTCTATTATCCAATCGGGTTGGATGATCGAGATAGCACAGAGAAAGGCCTCAA